>JAPYYX010000718.1:0-42209 GCA_030522605.1 Cremastinae sp. B BG-2022a | reverse complement strand
CACGTGCAGTTGGTAATTCGAGAGGCTTTCCATGTTAAAGCATGGGAGTACCCCTCTTACCGCATGCCCCCCGCAAAAGAGGTATCGTTCTACCTTAAAAAGTTGCTTTTAGGCAAAATTAAAAGTTGCCGTAAATGAGAAGTTGTCCGTAACGATGTTGTCTACAAGAGAGGATCGACTGTATTTGATTTTTTTTGTAAAGATTCTCTTGATGCCACTTTATAACCAAAAAAATAATTTTTTAATTGGAAAATTTCAATATATTGTTATTATCTACACTTTATTATTATTTTGTCTTATTCCTATGGATAACTCTATATGTTGAGAACGTTTTATTAACGTTAGCAAAAGAAAAAGAATATGAAAAAATACGACCTTCATAACATCAAAACTGAGTCTTCGAAAATTTCTTAAATTAAAGCAAAAAATTAATTTTCTATCGATCGTGGTGCTGCAAAATCGAAGAATATGTTGAAATATCGGATTTTGAATCGTCGCAAAAATATTGTATCGTGTAAAAATTCATTTTATTTCATTCATGCATTCGTCAATGACCGATCACGGCAAAGATCCCCGAAGGAAAGAAAATTTGACGTATGATTTTGAACATGTGAAATATTTATTATGGAATAACATTTTATGCTGTTATCACCAATTCGTATCATTTTCACTACCGAAACATTTATTGCCACAAAATTTTCCAGAAATGTCTTCAAAATCAACAGAAATGAAATTTCGATCATTTACGCCCGATGCTGAGTTTCTTCGTCGCTGAAATAACACAATGTTCTCGATGGACACGACGTGAGTTTAATTTTCTTTCATAATAATTTGTAGAAAAAAAAAGAATTATGTTTAATTATTATTTTGATTAAACAAATTTTTTAAGTGTATTCGTAGTATTTAACACCTTTGCGAACGCACTGAGTGAGAGACATATTATTATAACGTGTTCTCTGATATTCATTAAAACGTTGAATTATGATTGTTGTTGTATATGTAGTTGGTTCATGTTGTATTGGCGTTGAATAAAAATTGTTTCGAGACCGAGGTAGTCACCTTATAGTGAACATAAGAGACGCTCGGTTCTCGAGGTCCTGTGGCGCAACGGATAACGCGTCTGACTACGGATCAGAAGATTCCAGGTTCGAATCCTGGCAGGATCGAGGTTGTTTTTTTTTTTTTTTATTTTTTTTGATGCTCGGTCAATAATTTAAAAAATCAAACAGTTCCAAATAGTTAAATTTCAAATAATTTCAAGATTCATCAAAAATAGACAATTTTATTTATATTTTTTAATTATATATTTTTTGCATTTAAAAACTTTATTCGTTATAATCATGTTTTGCAATAGATTATATCGTTACCTTTAGAAAGTTGATATTTTTCTGATAATTTTTCCCAAGAATGATTTCGTCATTTGAATATTAATAATAACAAATGTTCACGTTATTTGTGGTTGCTTGAGGGTATGCGTGCACAAAGTCAATTATTTTGCAATTTTCTCAATTTTCTCTCGATTTTTTCTCTTTGGTTCTCACGAGATTTCACTGTTTCAGAGGTTGCCGAACCTTTCGAGTTTTAATCGTAGGAAGTCTCGTCCTCAGTTATCTACGAGTGACTCGCTCTCGTGAGTATTATTTTTGTCCCCCTCGACGACAAAAGGCTCCGATTTTCAGCTAGGGAGGGGAGAGTTCGAATTGCGAACCGCCTCCATTGGTCAGAAATTGTAAACTCAAAACGTCACGAAACCTAAAGTCTCATAGTTGCAATTTTACTGCTTAGAATTTACTGAATCGAAGCCAAGCACTTTACATTGAATTTCGAAATTTTTCAAAGTTGATTGAACTCGAAAAATTCTTATTTTGCATTTTTATTCTTATTTTATTTAGCTAGAATCAGAAGCATTCGAAAATACAAGTCATAAACGCAAAAAAGATCTTTAAAAAAAGAAGTAAAAAAATAAGACAAAAATGTCAAAATCAAAATTTTTCTTCAATAGACTGAAATTTCATAAACAAATTTTTGGTTAGAATATACGATCGGAGAAAACTCGGAAGTCGTAGTGCCTCCTGTACCCTGCCGGGACTACAAGCCCGGCGAGGATGATCTGGAAACTCTCGACTTTATAAGACGTTACAAACTCGATCTTTCGGAAACACAGTTTCCCGGAGTGACGAGAGTTCGGGGCTCCAATCGCATGCAAACAGCTTACAGAGTCGACAAAGAAGCAGATCTCACGCTCCCTACGAGGTAACATGACTCGGGTAGAAAAAAAGAAAAAAGAATTCACAAGAGAGAAAAATGTTTTCCAGCAAATTTGAAGAAAAATTCTCTCGCTCTTGTTTTAAATTTATACTTAATTCCATTAATTTTTCGTAACTTAAAATGTCTTCATTTCTTTAAATTTCAAACAAATAAAATATTTAAAAAAATTTAATTAAAATTGAAGGTATAATTTTTTTTAGGAATGTATTGCCCGCTGGCTTGCCCAAAGAATTCAGTTTCATATGCACCCTGAAAACGCGAAAGGTTCCAAAAAGTTCATGGAGTGTAATCAGAATAACGGACGCATCGAGGAATCTCGAATTCGCCGTCACTTTGAATCCGCGAAAACAAACGCTCGAATTGACGATAGTCGACAGCAGAGGAAATTTGCAGAGCGTCGCGTTTCCGACGAGACGAGTGAGCGATTCTCAGAATTATCACAGTTTCAATCCGCATTTATTTATTCTCAATTTTTCAACTCAATTAATGTAGAATAATTATTCTACATTAATTATTCTATTTATTCCAATTAGAAAAAACAATATTTTTATAACTAATTCTTAATTAGGATGTAGAATAATTGTTCTAAATTAATTATTTTTGCTCAAATAGTAGAAAATCCAACGAGTATAATTATAAAAAAAAAATTTCGTTCGCTAGGTATTTGATAAGCAGTGGCACAAAATTCACTTTGGGGTGTACAAGGAGCAGATAATTCTACACGTGGACTGCGAACTTGTGGGCAGTCAGCAGCTCCAACCATGTGGAGAAATTGACCTTGGAGGAGAAATATCAATTTCGAAAATTGTTGATTCTCAGATAACAGTACCGGTGAGATGTTCATGTACATATTCGAAACGCATGCATGCATTGAAAACCGCTTCAACATTTTTTTCAATGCATGAAAAACGACGTTTCATATTTGACTTAATTTTTTTCTTTTCCTTTGCATGTTTTTATAAAGAGCTGATGGTAATCATGGGCAATATTATAAAATGTTTTGTTATAGAATTTTGCTCATGATGTATTTTCACTAAATATACAATTTAATTTATAAAATCTATGTATATATAACATATTGATTTTGACCTCTGTTTGCGACTCGATACGCCAGATGCCTATCGGGATTCCTGAATGCCTAGCTTGCGGTCGCGCTCTCGTTGTGCAACAAACATCGCGTTTCGACACGTATCTCGGATTTGCAGATGCTTCAGGACAGCTTTCCGAGCGTTCAACCACAATTAAAGAACGCTTAATTAATAAACCGTCTGGCCTGTCCGTATAAAATGCATGCAATGAAAATACGAGGAACCTTGCACCATTCCCAGTTTCCAGCTCATATTTTTGTCTATACAAACAACAAGCTCTCTCGCTTTTAACTATCAAAAAGACATAAAATTCAAGTAATTATATCGAAGTGACGCTCACCAATAGAGTTATTATGATTTACCGAAATATTCAGCATTTATAATGAACAATTCATAATAATTATGGATTAGAAAATCAGTAAAAAGTTTTTGGGATGATGTAATATTCCTAAAAATAAATAATGAAAGCTTCTAAAATAATTATTTAACCATTTGTAAATATAAGTAACACGTAAAAATGGGCTTTATGGTTAATTTTATCGGTAGATCGATTTGCAATGGATGCTCTTGAGTTGCGATCCAACGAGGCCGGGAAGGGAAACCTGCGACGAGCTTCCGGTGAGCGGGACGGCATTTAGCATTTTATTAGCTCGAATTCCTGAGTCTTATCTTCTTCTGTAGACTTCGTTTTGCTGAGATTGTTCTTTTTGTCGTCAGATTATAGGCAGCAGTCCGGTCGATATAAGAAAACCGACTTGCCACGCGTTGTGTCCTCAAGGTCCGCCGGGTCTCAATGGAACCATGGTCAGATTAAAAATATATATATGTATATTCAGCAATTTTAAATATACTTGGAGCATTATGAATTTATTTGAAAACATTTTTTATATTCTTCCTACTATAATATTTTATAATATCAAGTTTTATAATCGTTTTAAAGTATTTATTATTTTTTATGATTTATGAAAAATTGTTATTATCAATATTTGGGAATTAAAAAAAAATGTTTTAGGGACCAATGGGTCCGCCTGGTTTTCCCGGTATCCCTGGTGCGAGAGGCTTACCTGGCCCAGAAGGAAAACAAGTACGTGAAAATGATATTAGACCATAAAATGATCAATTTTTACGACCTCAATCGTCATTGAAAAAAATCCTCTTTTCACTGTGAAACAAAAAGTTGCAATAAAAATAAAAAAGTAACAAGTAAATACAAATGATTACTTTAGGGTCTTCAAGGTTTTCCCGGACCTCGAGGATTTCCCGGATTGCCAGGAAATTCAGCTGCAAAAGGAGAAAAGGTAATTTCGTTTGATGCACGCTGTGCAAAAAATTTCATTGGTGAAATGTTTTTTGACAAAAAAAGGGATCGACGGGGTTTCCTGGATTGAAAGGCGAATCGGGACCTCGGGGGTTTCCCGGTCCGCCCGGCATCGACGGATTTCCGGGTCAGAATGGCTCAAAGGGTGAGAGAGGAGAAATCGGTCCACGAGGACCGCCTGGATTTGGTCTTCCAGTTACTTCAAAAAGCGAGCGCGGAGAAAAAGGTAAAAATGCTTTGATGCTTTTTCAAATTGAAATAAATATAGAACGTATTTTCAAATTAGAGTTCGTGACAAGTTGAAGAATTTTTTGTTATTTTTACATTTTGCTTCATTTCGTATACATACCCAGAAATTATGATATCTTCATCTTTTTACGATCTCTATCAATCGACGCTGATTCAAAGAAACGAAGCGGCGCGAGATTGACGCGACAGCGAAGATTGACGTTGGCCTAGATGCGACGATTCGCAGTGATTGCGAATCAATTCTCAGCTATCTAAACTGCCTCTATCCAATAAAATTGCAATTAAATTAATATTCTCCTTAGTTCCAAATATTCAAACTATAACAGCGTGAAATTTATTTGTCACGTTCAACGAGAGATCGAGTGTTTCAATTTTCAGAAAATATTCAATTGTATAACTTTATTTTTAAATTTTTTCTAGGTGATCGCGGAGATCCAGGATTTCCTGGCTTGGACGGAACGCCGGGTGCCATTGGCCATCGCGGGTTTCAGGGACCGGAAGGTCCGAAAGGTGATTCCGGCCTTCCAGGAATGATGGGTTTGCAGGGACCGAGAGGACTTCCGGGCGAACCTGGAATTATTGGGCCTATGGGATATCCGGGGCCCAAAGGCGAACCCGGAGAACCCGGACGGGACGGTGAAGATTTGTTTACTCGCATGAGAAAATACTAACAAAAAATAAAGCAATTAAAATATTAGAAGACCTCGAGAAAGTCTGACCGGATCGAAATTAATTCTTTTTTATTAAATAATTAATTAATAATTGAATATAAATAAAAAGTAATAATTAATCGAAAAAAACAAATGAAATTAATAAAAAAAATATTATAAAGATATGATTTAAAACAAATAAAAAACATGATGTTCCCTTCATAAAACGCTTTTATTATTATGTAAATGATTTTTTTTCAAACGATGAAATATTTTCTCTGAATTAATCGCAGGCGAACCTGGCTCGACTAGCGGATTGGAAATTGTAGGACAGTACGGTCGCGATGGATCGCCTGGCGCTCCGGGAATCGACGGCTTGCCCGGACCGAAGGGCGACACTGGCTCTCCAGGATTGCCTGGAAAGGACGGAATTTCTGGATCGAAAGGGTCTCGAGTGAGCTTATTCAGTATTTTATTATATCCGACAAAAAATTTATTTGATTTTTTATTGTGTATTTTAAAAATGAAACTATTACAATAATTTTGGGTGCATTAATGTAGTATATAAATAATTAATGATATTCCATATTCTCCTAGGGATTCCCTGGCGAATCGGGACCAATTGGACCTCCGGGACCTCGAGGATTTCCTGGGAAGCGCGGTGAAACTGGTCCTCCTGGTAGAGACGGGGAAAAAGGAAATTCCGGAGAGTTTGGACGTCCTGGACCCACTGGGCCACCGGGAGTCCCGGGAACTATGGTAAAATTAGAAATATGCACCCGTTATAACTCATCACAATCAATTAAAATACGAAAAAATTTATGAGAATAAAAAGTTTCCACAATGAGACTAAATTTTCACCGACTTCTAGGGTTTGCCCGGATTTCCAGGCCCACCAGGTAACGCAGGTCCCGAGGGAAGAGCCGGACCTCCTGGTCCTCCATGCGAATTTACAGGCAGTATCGATACGAACAATATTATTCAGGATAATAATGGAAGTCCAGGACCTAGTGGACCTCGAGGGCAGGCAGGGCCACCAGGAATGGTAAATTTATTTATTTATTAAACTATTTATTATATTACGTTTAAATATGTATTTTTTTGTAAATTATTTCTTAGCCGGGAGAGCGTGGAGCAGCAGGAGAAAGAGGACCGGAGGGCCAATCTGGAATTCCTGGAATTCCTGGAAAAGAGGGGCCTCCGGGAGTCCCGGGATCCCCAGGACCGAGAGGTCAGCCAGGAATACCCGGACTCGAAGGGCCTCCGGGTAAAAGTGTGACGGAGGCAGAAATTAGGGACATTTGTACTAGTATCCTGAGAGGTATATAGTTAATTTGCTTATTTTTATTTACTTTTTTAAATAGTATAACTTGTAATAAAACATTTTAATCTGCAGGAAATTATTTTTGAAAAAGAAAATTATTTTTGTATTTTTTTATTAAAATCGATAGTAGACCTCCGATACATGAATACCGGTTTAAATACCTATAAAAAAAAACAAAAATATGTATGAAAATATAGAGCAGATGACGGAGATGGCAGCACTAATGCAGGGACATCCTGGTCCACCCGGCAGGGGCCGTCCGGGTCGTCATGGATTGCCTGGTCCCCAAGGTCGTCCAGGTACACCCCGACCTCAAAAAAAAAAGAAATCCATCACGAAAATTCAATGATCGCATACATTTAGAAAAAAGATAGAATTAATATGGTTCTTAATCATTATTAACTTGAATAATTACATTAATAGGTCATAATTAATCGATAATTAAAGTTTAGCATTAAATGAACCATCGAGTAGAAATTAAAAATAGTAATAGTTTATTGAATAGTAGATTTGATCAGTATCTGGATGCATGTGTCACAGAGAGGCTGATCGAACTAACAGTGGGTCTGCGAGGAATTACCGGGTTGCCGGGTCTCACCCGACATGGCCATCCCGGTCGGGTTGGAACCCGAGGCATCCCAGGTATCGATTTTTAATATCTAACGCGTAACGTAACACCTAAAGCCCCCACTCCATTATCGCTTATTTCCTTACTCGTCAGCTTTCCCGTTTTTCGGGAAAATCAATATTGAATCCTCGACAGTGTATAGGAAAAGTGCTGTAATTTTTTAAATAATTTTCGTTTTTTGCAATATAAAGTTTTTTTTTTAACCGCGGTAAAACATTTTTACGCCGAAATTATTCATGGTAAATTTTTATTAATTAATAAAAATAAGACTGGTTCATTTTTTAGCACTTTTGTTCACACATCATCGCTCGTTTCAGGCTTTTTCACAAAAATAATTAATGTGCAAATCATTTTCAAATTAATTAGCTAAATCTCACTCTTTTTTGGACATTTTTTTTATTTTATTGGTATTTGTAGGAGATCCCGGTCCGCCAGGCCTACCTGGAGAACGAGGATTCGTTGGTCTACCCGGACCTCAAGGATCACCCGGACCAATGGGTCCTCTGGGAGAAAGAGGTGACAAGGGGGATCGTGGACCCGAAGGCGTCGGAATCGAAGGGCCGATCGGGCCTAGAGGATTACCAGGTTATTTTTTAATGAAAATTGAAAAAAATTTATGAATTTATTCATGAAAAAATGTATAGTTTAATAAAATTATTGATAACCAATTTACAGGTCCTCCCGGTGCCGATGGCGTTGGATTGCCAGGACATCAAGGAGAAAGAGGAGATCCAGGTCGACAAGGTCCGCGTTAATATTATTATATTATTTTTAAATGATGCAAAAATGAGTTGTAATATATTAAATTCAATTTTTTAAATTCATTGATACAGGTAATCCTGGAACTAGAGGCGCACCTGGAGCTCAAGGTCCACCCGGATTTTGTGAATTCTGCAATCCAAATAACAATTACATGCCATATAATCGCGGCATTGATAAAGGATAGACACGATTTAATAAAATTAAGCATGGGAAAAATTCATTTCGGAATTTCGATCTCATTTTTGGACACTAAATAAATTTCCATAATAAATGACAATTTTAATGTAAATTTATTTAAAAAAATCTATATTTACATTTTGTGTTAATTATGGGTAATTAATATAATATTATGTATTTATTAATGACATGTATAGCAAATATAATAAATAATTGTCAATTATTAAAATTTTATAAAAATATTTTCACACGATACTAAATAAAAATAGCAATGAAATAGTTTTCAAAATCTGCTATCATATGAATCGCAGGTATTCTTTTTTCGAAGTATTCAAATTTTTACAAAATTCCCACCAAAAGCGTTTCTCCTGCGCGGGCGAGAGTGTTCCGCGTGTTCCGTGGATTCCATTTCGGCGTTCCGACACCAGAGAGCGCTAGCACCCGTAGAATGGACCACAGCGAAATCAGTGATGGCCGCGGCTCTCAAGATGTACGGTTCGTTGAGGTTCCTCGTAATTTGTTTACCGTGAAAATAATCCGCGTTTCGACGGCGAAATTCCTCAGCACTTCGAGCTGAAAGGTAGGAATATAAAATTCTCTTGAGCTTCCATTTCGTTCGGATCGAACGCGTTCGGTGGGCAATTTCGTCCCAGGCGTCGAGCTTCGAGAGCGGAAAAAAAAACAAAACGCGCAAAAGGGCGCCTGGCCGTGGGGCTCGAACTTGACAGCTCGACGTAAAACAGTTTTTTTACGAGTTCGGTCGAATGTACTCGATGCCGATTACACCGGCATTTTTCGCGATTAAATACTCAAATTTTTTATTTGCTAATTCATAAAAATTGAATCGACAACACGGAGAATACAATTAAAAACGATTCCTTTTCGTTTCAAGCTATTACGTGTGGTTCTATCAATAATTTATACACGGCTGCGTTAATAACGTTACCGCAAATACCGTATCGCCGGACTATCGTTCACCGCTTACCGGCCGAGTACTCGCCGGATATTGTAAATCCAATCCCAAGAGTTCATGTGCAACTGCAATTGCAATATAAATGATTGTTTCAACCGCCTTAAACCTCACGCAACGACAGTTTAAAAATCAAACAATCATAAAACTTACTAAGTAATAAAATACACAAAACAAATAAAGCTAAAAATAATTATTTAAAACGAAAAAAAAAATCGATCAACAATGATGAACAATATTAAGTACTGGATTTAATTGAGAAGTTTATGAACAAAAATTTGAGTTATTAAAAAAAAGAATTCTGCAGTAATTAACCAACCGCTGCAATTTATCTTCATGCCACTCACGCTTCGCGAGAAAAATCGCTCAATCTCTCTTACGTCAGTGCTGAATGGCTTTTTTCCCCACTTCTCCCGCCTTTTCCCACCCTTGTTTACACACGTGCACTCGATCCAAAACGTTGTAAATAATTTAAAAAATGTTTCCAACGACGAATTCTTTCACTCTTTGGTAATACGAATGAAGGGATGAAAATTTAGGAAACGAAAGTCTCGTTTCTCATCAACATTATCATTTATTCATATTTTTCAAGGAATGAATTGATAAAAATTTTATTTAGCATCATTCATTCAATTTTAGAAAATTAATCTAATGACTAAAGTTATAGTCAGCAGAATTATTGTTTAAAAAAATTGATCAGGAAAATCGTAGTAACAAAATCAACAGACAGAACCTTACGAGAGTTCATTTTTTTCATAAAACAATTCAACATCGACTTCGCATTGAAATTTTTGATACTGAAAATTTTCGAGTATGAGCGACAGACGATTCCAATTGTCTTTTTGTTAGCAAAACGTCTCTATTGTGAAGTAATTAGAGGAACAATTTTCAACGACACAAAAAGCCAGTTCGTGCTATACGTGTATATTTTTTCTTCTCGCATTGTCGCAGCGGTTTTGTAACTGTTTCGCGGTTTAGCTGTCATTTCATTAGCGGCATTTGTCATACCTCGCCAATTTAATTCTCTCGCCATTCTCGTCGCGCGCGAGACGCGAACTCGTACGTGCAATTCTCGCGCTTACGCACAATGGGGGACGGCTCGCGAATGAATCTTTATTTTTTCTCTCTTTGCACTCGGGAACGCGAATCAATGAATGAACGTAACTCTTTCCGGTACGGGAGAGAGAAAAAAGAACTCGTCAAAGAACTCGCGCGACTTTTACCTCACGAAACTCTTTTCAAAATCATTTTTGATTAATTGCTCAATCGCTGATCATCTTTGAATCAAAATAAAAAATTAAAATACGAATAATAATTTACTAAAATAAATTTATAAATTCGTATATAAAATTATCAATTTTACAATATTTTTTTGAATAAAAATTCTTTGTGTGAAATATTTAATTTCTAGATTGTATTTCCGTCTAAAAATGATATTTGGGATGTTTTTTTTGTCTTATCACGGTAATGCAACTGATAGTTATGAAAAAAATCTCGAGTATCCGACGTATGAAGTGGAATGCGATAAGCTCGTTTTTCCCTCTTATCTTCATTTCTCCCGATCTAAGCAGACCAATGACCCAAGTTTCGATAATTCCATCGGTAGATCGGTACGTGCGTGTGTGAAATCGATATTAGAATAATTCGATTGGAGGATCGGACGTTGAAATGCTGGCCGCGCCTTTTGGCGGTTCGGTTCGCACGTTCCTCCGTTCTCTCGTCTCTTTTTCGCTCTCGTTCTATCCAACCCCGACGGTCTTACGTCTTTCTCTGTTACTCTTCCTCCATCTCTCTCGCTCTCTCTCTCTCGCTGTCTGTCTCTTTCTCTCTCACCCACTTTTACTCCCACCTGGCCCACTTATCGTATTGATTCAACCTGGGCATCCGTGCCTTCCTCCTTCGTACCTTCTTCTCCACTTCCTCTTTCGCGTGCTCCGTTCCTTCCGGGTTTTCTTTCTCGCTATACCTCATTCCTGCCCTTTCATCGATGCGCCTACGACAAACCCTTTGACAAATTGTCTTCCTGGAGATAGAAAAAAAAAATGCAGTTAAATTTATCCGACAAAGTAAACGACTATAAAAATAAGCGAAATAAAAATACAGAAGAGTTTACGCATTTGAAGAAAAATGACGATGAAATATTTTCATAAGAAAATTGGGATTAAACAAAAATTGGAATTAAATTTAAGAAATTGAGTGGGAATCACTTTATATAGAATATTTCGAATATACATGAAATTAAAAAATTGAGTGGGAATCACTTTAGAAATATTTCGAATATACAAAAAATAAAAAAAATTGAGTGAGAATCACTTTAGAATATTTTCGAATATACAAAAAAATCGATATAAACGACTCGAATTCATCACCGTCCGTCAATGCTGTAACAAAGAGCGCAGACTTTTTCACACGCAACGTTATTCCTCGGCTCGAGTTTATTAAAAAATCGGAAACGTCACTTCTGGTATTGCTCTAAAAAAATGGGTGAAAAAACAATCGAAAATGCGTTTCGATGTAACGGAAGGGGTGAGACAAGAAAATCCTCTTTGCATTCATATATTGGGAAATAAAAAGTTCACGAGTCTACATACGCGTTTCATTGAGTCTCGGGGCTTCAATCGCATCCTTTGCCTCGATCACTCCCATTCACTGTTTTTCTTTTTCTTTTTTTGATACTTTTTTATGCATATTTCGCGCTCTTTTTTTTCTGTCTCGTTCTCCGACTAAAAAAATGCAAAAGTCACAGGGCACTATTTGTATTTTTTTTTCTCATTTTCGTGATTAGTTTCTTTTTTATTCTTCTTGCAACGACCATTTTTGAGCTTTGATCTTTTTTTCCCATATATATATGTATCTATTTGACCGATTTCGATCCCTCGGTGGCAGGTCAGGGCTGCTGAAAACGCCGAAGATACAGAAACAAACCGGAGGGCCAACGAACCCGGAATAAACCCGCGTATCGATTCTCCTTTGCAAGAGCGTGTACGTTTTTTTTGTCTCTCTTTTTTTTCCGTACACGTCGATCGTGTTCTCGCATTATTTCCCTTCCTGTACGTACTATTCAATTTCGAAGGTACGATTTTTAATGCCTTCAGAAAAAAAGAATTTTCAATCACCGATCCGTCCGGCGAGACGTAAAAAAAAATTCCAAACAAATAAAAAATCGAAACGAGGTCATTTCCTGAGTGATTTTTTCCATGCAAAATTAGAACTACACATTTTTTTCGAAACAAAACTTTTTCTTGTTTATTAATCTCGTAATTTATTTGCGGTTTGTTATACTTTTTTTCAATATTTATTTTCATTTTTTTAACTAAAAAAAGAATTTTATTCGCCACAATACGTTTTTTCGTACATTTAAAATAAAAAAAAAATGTTTCATTGTCCTTTGGAGCTTCATCTAATTTGTTTCGTCTTGAACGAGCGACGCGAAGATGCATCAGCATTTATGAAGATTAAGTTTTCGTTAGCACTCGTTTTCCACTTGAGTATACTGAACGGGAAGCCTGAAAAGTTTAGTGAAATTAGATTGACACGTTCGAGGCCGGTCTCGGGGGAAACGAACGCACCAAGTCCAAGTTCCGGCAAGACGAGTTCTAAGAAAGTTGAAGCTACTCGCCGTGCTTTTATGAATATTCAAAATCTCCTTTGCCGAGAGAACTCATTGAGAGATTAGTCATTTTAATATTTTACAGTGAGAGGAATAAAATAGTGAAGTAACAAAGGAAAGGAGAAGAAGGCAAAATGGCTGATGACGGGTCAGGAGGTTCGAGCAGCGTTGGCAGCGGTGAGACCAGTCGCGTTCAACTGCTGCAGGAAATGCGACAGCAAAATTTTGACAGCATCAGATTCGCCTCTTATCGCACTGCGTGCAAATTGCGATTCATCCAAAAAAAAGTTCATCGTGAGTGAAAAATTCAATTTTTTTTATCAACGCACATTTTCTTCAGAATTTGAATATTCAAGCAAATTCTGAAAATACAAACACAAGGGAAGCATGACCTGGGCCTGGAAATGAGAGGAATTAAAAAAATTAAAGAAAATGTAATTTTCAGTGCACAACGTCGATATATGGAACGTAATAGAAGCGTTCAGAGAGAACGGCTTAAATACCCTCGAGCCATCGAGTACACTCGGCGTTTCGCGTCTCGAGACCTTACTGTCTTCCCTCTTTCATGCGCTCAACAAGAGAGTCCCGGTATCTCAGCAATGCAAAGTGGACGCTACGACAGCCTTACTCATGAATTGGCTGCTCGCGGCTTACACCAGCGGGTACGTAAACCCTTGAGATCCTACAGACTCCAAAAGGGACGAATTAAACAATCTCTCATCGCAAATTAAAAACTGAATCTCTAAATCTTTTGAGGAGAAGAATTTTAATTGTTGACATTTTAATTAATGGGGATCTTTATCGGTACATTTACATGCAAAAGTTTCATTTTAATTGTTTCAAAGTAGATACGAAATGGTTTAGCTTCGGTTCATTAAGAAAATTTTTTTACAAATTGAAGAACCAATAAACTTTGAGGTAATTATTCAGGTTCGTGGTTTTTCCGAAATATGGTCCTAAACATTTTTTTTGCTAAAAATAGTTACATTTTATCGTAATAATAATATTATCGAGGAGGAAGACGATTTTAATAAATTTTGAACTTTTTAAAACTGCATAATTACCGAATTATTAAATAAAGTTTTGATACGTCATGTAAAGAACTATGAATATTTGATAACGCTTCGTAGTCGAGAAACTGAAATATTTGATTTTGATAATTGCAGCATGTAACACGTTTTCTTATGAGAGTGTGTACAGAAAATTTCTCGACTTTTAAGTGTTAGAAGCTCTGTAAATTGAATGTACACGTGTATTTCAGATTGAAGAAGGTTTGTACAAATTTGAAAACGAAATCTGAAGTAAAATTTTAAAAAAGTTTTTTTAATTTTCTATAATTCAAGTTTTAATGCATTTCGTCTGCGGTGATGAAAATTATAAACAAACAATTTCAATATTAGATTAATAGTATGAAGTACAATATTAAGCAGTCGAGTTATTAATTATGTGATAATTTTTCATCATTTTTAGAGAAAATAACAAAATAACCGTATTTTCGGTGAAAGTCGCATTGGCCACTCTCTGCGCGGGCAAGCTCATGGACAAATTTCGATGTGTGTAATTTTTCTCGATTTTTCTTTCTTAATATTTTTTTTTTTTTTAGAAAATTACGAAATATGTTTTTTTTGCAGATATTTACTCCCAAATATCGGATAGCAACGGGCATATGATTCACTGGAGATTTTCCGAATATTTGAAAGAAGTTTTAGCCTTGACCGCGGCCGTTTACGAAACGCCGTCCTTCGTTTATTCGGAAGGCTTGGCGAGCACCATTTTTCCATCGGTAAAAATTAATTAAAAAATGCAAAAAAAAATCTAAAGGTCCGTGGTCTTTTATTCTCGTTAATTATGAATATAATTATTTCCAGAATTCAAAGATCACTGTTAACGATTTCCTCGACTCTTTGATGTCGGATCCGGGACCACATTGCCTCATCTGGCTTCCGCTCTATCACAGAATGGCCGCCGTTGAATCAGGTGATTATTTCTTTTATTTATGTACGCGAAATGGGAAAAAAATTGTAATAGTTTTTTTACAAAAATTTAATGGAATTTTTGCGATTTGATTAATCTTCATTTCAATTTTAGTGACGCACCCAATAATAT
Source organism: Cremastinae sp. B BG-2022a (assembly GCA_030522605.1). Taxonomy (NCBI): domain Eukaryota; kingdom Metazoa; phylum Arthropoda; class Insecta; order Hymenoptera; family Ichneumonidae; species Cremastinae sp. B BG-2022a. The sequence continues at coordinate 27,059 of JAPYYX010000718.1, read as the reverse complement.
GCGATGCGTGTCACCGTGAGAACTTTAACGGTTTCCGCTACCGTTGTCAGAAATGTCACTCGTACCAGTTGTGTCAGGATTGCTTCTGGCGTGGCAAAGTTTCCGGGACGCACAACAACGATCACGAGACGAGAGAGTACAGTAGTTTTGTGAGTTACTCATTTTTGTACAAAAAATTTTCATCGTTATATCTACATTCTAAAAATATTAGAAAATTACTCAATATTTTGGTGATTTTTTTTATTTATTTAGAAATCACCAAGCAAACAGATTGGACATTCCTTGCGCAAGAGTTTCAGATGCGTACCGGAGAAAGGTAAAAACAGTATTCCAAGATTTCCTGAACAACCAGAAAAGACGTTAGATCTATCTCACATCGTGTAAGTAATAAAATTCAATTTTTTATTAAAGTAGAAAAACATTAGAAACAAGAATATGAAAATTAGAAAACATTTCTGAAATAATCGTAAATCTCATTTACAGACCACCATCACCTCTACCTTCGCACAATGGTTTTCCGGACCATGGATTTATGGCACCTTTCGACGCAGGTTCCATGGATAGTCGCTCGACGCTCAGAAGGTGAATATTTTATTTTTTATCATTTTATTTAGAGGTTTCCTTCCTTGAAAATTTTACTGTATGCCCTGTTTCAATTAATCATGAACGAATTATCAATTAATCAATATAGAAATTCAATACATAAAGCTATTTTTTATTTAAATTGACATTTTTCTAGTATGGACAGTTCGAGACTGGACGACGAGCACAAACTGATAGCGAGATACGCTCAGAGATTGGCCCAAGAAGCAAGAACTGTAGTAAGTCCAAACTTTAAAATATTATTGGCATTTTTGAAAATAACCATTTTACTTACTAACAGAATAATGAAACATATTCCTAACAAAATGGATAAATATGTTGACGAGTGCATTGAGCCAACATAATTCAAGGTTGCACGTAAATAGAGTCAGCTTGACTGAATATTAAATTTAATTAAAATAAATTGAAATTAATGAACACCTGTTTAAACAGCCGCGTACCTCCTCGAGGATGTCACACGTCGATCAGTCGGTGAGTGGAAAACATGTTACATTCATGAATTTTGCAAATTTCTCATTTTAATGTAATCCTTACGGAGGGCTGTGAAAATTTTTAAGAAATTCTGTTGACAAAATATTAAGTGATAATTGTATGTCTATTTTGCACTGTAATAAAAATAAAATTGAGATTGAATAATATTTAGAATTTTAGTACCAATGAAAGATAATTTTTTTAGCAAGGAAGAGCTCCTTCAGACGCGAATCTGGTATCACTGGACGCTTCGAGGGCACAACGTGAATTAATATCGCAGCTCGAGGCAAAAAACAAAGAGATAATGCGCGAGATAGCAAGGTTAAGGTATACCTGTGTCGTTTAAATTCCTTAATATGATGCCTCAGACCCGAGAAGTCATCCTTTCTCGATACCATCCTAGTATCACGCATGTTACGAACAAGTAATGGAAAGAATTTTTCGTTTCGCTTAAACGTGTGCCCTTGGTTGCTCTGCATGAAAAAGAAATTCAAATATTAATGACGAAACATACGACGACTTGAAATAATTTTTTTCACGTATTCAAACAAATTATCTTCACTAAATTTCAAATATCCAAAATCACTAATATTTGAATTTTTTAATATTGTCGCAAGACAAATGGACACTTGACGTTTGAAAATATTTTCTCAGTCAGGGCATATCTTGATGTAAAAATTAATAAACGAAAATGAGCATTCTATTTTGAAAAATATTGATAAAAGATTTTGATTTTCAATATTAGGGGTCTGCTAACGGTCAAAAAATTTTTAAACGATTCCAAGTGGTCCAAAACGCAAAAAACTCTCAGAACACTACACTGGGGATAAAATACAAGATAAACGAACAAAATGACGAGGGTACACGAGCAACTTTGTGAATTTCGAAGATTCAAGGAAAATTTTTGGAACGTACATTAACAAGATAAAAACACATGCATAAACATGACATTTCATCTACATTATTCATGAATTGAGGCATTTCGAGACAAATATCGAAAAGGAAAAAAAAACAGATTTCTATAAAAATTTGTCTTAAATAATGAAACGGATTAAATTTCATCATATTCTGTTTTTTTTTTCTTTTTAGTCTCGAAACGCCTTTTCTATTCACAAAATTATTAGATTAACTCAAATGACATTTCTCTGGATAACTATTTTTCTTTTCTATCGGAAATTTAGGCGACAACAAGAGATTGAGGCTGCAGGCTTGGAAAATCCAGCTCTTATGTCCGAGCTTAGAGCCCTCAGACAGCGAAAGGACGAGCTCGAGACTCATCTTGCGACTCTGCAAGACTCTAGACGACAACTGATGGTTCAACTGGAGGGACTCATGAAAATGTTGAAGGTGAGTCAGAGACGAATGGAAAAATTTACGTTTATTGGCACTCTTTCGATTAAAAAAATCATTTTTACTAATAATCATTTTAAAAAATCAGAATCATCAGGCATCACCTCGATCAACTCCGAACAGTTCTCCTCGGAGCACAAAATCTCCGCCTCTACCTCCGGGAGGTTTGCCAAGCAGCAGATCGGCCCCGCCGACGCCTGGAGGTCCTCTCTCGACGCCTCAGCAATCTCAGCAACAGCAGCAACCCCAAAATAATCAGCAACAGCAGCAGCAGCAACAACAAATTTCACAGAGTTATCAGAGTCCCGTCCTCACTACCTCCGTTTCCAATATGCCTGGAAACGCGATGCTGGGATCTCTTCAGAATCCTATACCAGATAGCCTCTCGTGCGTCGGTGGTGACGTAAGGTAGGACGGCATGAGAAAAATAAAGAACAATTTCTCGTTGAAGTTTGCGTCGTTAAAGTGACAATCGAAAAATATTTTATCGTTTTCAAGCAAAAAAAAATATTAAAAATAAAAAAATTATCTCATCTTTTATCAACATGTTTATTGATCACACGAATACTTTTAAAGAATTTTCCAGTTACTGATATGCAAGTATTATTCTCTTTTTTGAAACAGTAACTGTTTATTTACTGAAAGTTTCTTAATAAATTCAATTTGTTTACAGCTATCGCTATGATAAAAAAAGAAAAAATTCAGTATCATTTAAAAATTCCGTTTCTGAGCGTCGCAAACTTTGACACCATTGTCCAAGTATTTCCCCTCCGTTATTCCGTTTTTGTTAGTGTTTATTTTTTCGTATATTATATATTTTTTTGAATTCGTTTACAAAGCGTTGATTATATTTTACGTACGATTGGAATCGAGAAAAATTCATAGTCTTGAATTTGTCACAAATCGTTAAAACCCATTAACATTTTTCGATTAGAAAAATGTAAAAAATGTCTGAACTTTTTAAGTGAAATTTAAAGACGTACTATTTTTCTCACATATTTCCAATTTACTTTTTTTATTATCACGATGATCAAACAGCCACGGAAAGAATTTTGAAACAGAATTTTTTGGGTTCATGTAAAAAGACAAAAATATTATAAAACATGTGTGAGTCCTATCGCAATTGATTTTCGCATTTAAGATTTTTCCGTGGAGGTCGTGATTGATCCTCGTACTTGATATTTGAAAGAAGTGCGAATGTTTTTAATCCACACGTTGCTTGTCTCTGTATTTTTAGCTTTTGCGCCCTGCGTTTATATTCTAATATTTCTGTGTGCGTTTTTTACACTCGAAAAAGACATTTTTTAGCTTAATTTCATTTCGAAACACGTTTCATTCACTTTCTTAAATATCTGTATTACTTATGGATGGTTGAAAAATCCGAAAAAATTCCAGTGCAAAACGAAATGATTTTTAACATAAAAACAATGATCAAAAAAGGGTTTAAAAAAGTGTAGGTAATGGAAAAATTATAGATAATTTATTGTTGAAAAAAATGGCGATCGGGATAAAAATGTTGATAAACATTTATTGTTATAATCTCTTGTTGATCAACGTCATCATAATGGATTAATTTCCTGTATTGTTTAAGAGAACTACACGAATTAAATAAAAATTCGCATCATTTACGTAATATTCGTGCCATAGTTCGTGAATGCAATTTAGACACGAAAGTGCATGGATAAGCGCGTTTTTTAAGAAAAAAGTGAAAAAAGACGTTAAAAAATAATCGCATAAATTCATAAACCTTACGAATGTACTCCCGTAGGAAAAATAGAATTTTTTGCTTGCTCGATTAGCAAGGATTGCGTAGCTCGTAGTAAGTTTACCAATAGACGTTATTACATATCTTATGGAAATTTGCATCATTGAAATGTGAAAAAAATTCATTGATTTCTTTCTGTATGAAAATTTTGAAAAATGTTTTACATAAGAGAATGAAGAAAAAAAAATGTTTTTTTCAACTTTCAATAGTGCATTCCTGGAGATTATTTCATGTACAAATTTAAGGTAGTAAAGAATCATGTTGTTGAAGCTTCTGCGAATAAAGTGGGATTAAAAAAAGAGGAGAATGAAAAAAATAAAGAAAAAAATGGCATGCATTATTTATTTTGTTTTTTTTTGAAAGTTGCTTCGCGCAAAGAAAATAGAGATTTTCGATGTCAGGTCTGCGTTCAGGACAAACAGCTTGCCGGGAAGCGGCTCGAGCAGTGCCAACAATAGTTTGGGACGATCGTTGAGAAACGACTTGTTGGTAGCCGCGGACAGTGTCACAAATGCCATGTCAACGCTCGTCAGGGAATTGAATTCAGGTAAGGTTTAATCTTGCCATTTTCACCGCTTGCTCGGCGAAGCGAACATTATTTTAAAAACAATACCTTTTTTAAAAAAAAAATTATAATTACAAAATTAAACAAATTAAAAGTGTTTTTCTCCGTATTTACTTAGCAGTTCGTTTATTTTTACAAAAAAAATATTAAATACAAAAACAAAACTAAGAAGTAGGTGAAATAGTTGTTTTTAAACTGTTTTGTTTTTTGTATTTAATTTAAAAACTTTTTTCGATAGATGTTTTTAAAATATCGATTGAAAAACTATAAATTACAAATTTGAAACGAAATTTTCTTATAATTTCTCGTAGGATCTTCCTTGGTACTCGGAACTTCGAGAGACGATTTGGAGTAGCTAATATCTTTGAGTAAACAAACTTTTTTCTTTCATTTATCATTAACTTGAGTCGTTGATTTTTTTCATTTTGTTAACAACCGTGCAAACGACGCTCATCACCGCTGTCAGGTGTTTTCAGGCGCATCAAGATGCATTTTTCATAGTGCAGCCGAAGTTAGGAATGAAATGAAAATGCGATAGCGAGCCTAAAGCCATTTTACGTGATAACGGGAGTACCTCGTTTTCAAGCATGTAGTCCGTTTCATTCGACATTTTTCTTTATATTTTTTCCCCTTTCTAACACGAAACTGGAAGAAAGAAAATATTCAGTGTCTAACAATGTTCAGAATGAATTACTGCAAGTATAAAATAAAATCAAAATATATTTCAATATTTTCTAAATTATTTTTCTTGTGATGGAAAATTCTCCTGAACATTCTCATTTCCAGGCATGGCGCACAATCATACAAACATTTATGTACATAGTATACATACAGATATAAAATATAATTTACACTCCAAAATTTACTTTAATAAATATCCCGTTTATCGAGCAAACGAAGCATAAGAAATGAAAAAAGTTTGTTTTAATTATGTAATTGCTATAATTTAATTTTAAAAAAATATTCGATTGCTCGATAAATTGCCATAGTTGCAAATTTTACCTGCTACACATTTGTACAATCGTGCAAGACGGTTGAGAATATTTTCATTAGAAAGTCATAGTCGACGCGAGAGGCCAGTGACGATTTTTTTATGTAGAAAAAATGCTAAATCATCTAAATTAACAAATTCATTGCAAATGGATAAATAAAATTAAAATGAGATATGTAAAGATTTGAAAAAGAAGATTTATTCACAGATTTAAAGTTTATTTATCAGCAGCGAGAAAAAATCGATTCGAAAAAATGCAGTGAGTTTGCTAAAAGCCCTTTTGCCAGTGTAATTATGTATTCAAAATTTTCATGAATATCTCTTGGAACCCACGAGACACTTTTCTCTATCTCTTTTTCTATGTCTCATCTTTCCCTGTCTCTCATGCCACTAACTTAGAATAGAAAACTAGGAAACTCTAGCCTTAGAAAACTAAACCCCGGACCACACACTCTTACGTCAGGACGAAAAGAGATTTACAACTAAGTTTGTGTGTAAATTAACAATATATAATTGGCAATTACAGATTTGAGAATTTGACCTCCGACCAGGACGAATTGACGAATAATTTGTAAAAATAATTTTTTAGACGATAAGAAATGGACAAAACGCAACAGACATTTAAATTTTAAAAGCATTTTCGAATTTATTGTTGGAAATTCACTTGTTTAAGTTAACAATTTTTCGTTCTATTGAAAAATCAATCAAAATGTATTTTTGATAAAGAGGAAAAGAAATTTACGACAAAAATTAACAAATAGAATTTGAATTTCTAAGAGTGTGAAATGAAGACGAAAACAGTAAAAGCAACACTTTAGACTTGTTGTGGAATGTGTGTGATGCACCGTCTGTGAATGTGTCCTGGTACCTTGCAGACTCTGACCAGGAGGAACAGTCCCACAACTCAGGGCGTCATAACATCAGAAAACCGCTTGGTAAGTCCACGTCGAATTGTTTCCAGGATCAGTAATCCGTGCAAATCGAGAAAAAAACAAAAGAAAGAGTCGAACGAAGCCACGGAGAGAAATAAGAGAAAAAAACACTAATTTTTCACCGCACTTATACTCGCTATGTCACTTTTTTTATTAAACATTTTTTAATGGAAAATCCATGCTCGTTCGACCGACATTTTTCTAGCACTTTTTCTAGCTCCGAATAGCCCATAGTTTCAAGGTAAAAAAATCACTTCTGTAATTTTACTTTATTCACCAAAAAACTCATTAAAAAGAAAAACATCGCACATTCGATCACGAATCGAATTTCGCACATTTTTTTCGTGAAAATTATTTGTTTTTCATAAATAGACAACGTTCTGGCACTGTCACTGTTCGTACGATTCTGCTTCAGCAATAATGAAAAAAATAATATAAAACGAAATTATTTTTCAAATTTTTAGTTGGTAGTATTTTTGAAATTTCGCTACTCATCGACACGCAATATACAAAAAAAACGTTTCAAGTGCCATTTTTATTTTTGTAGTAATATGAAAATTTAGCAAGATCTGGGTAAATAAATACGTGAATTTTTCATGTGGGTATATGTTAGCTGAATTTTTTTATTTTGGTGTATAAAGAAGAGTTTAAAAAAATTCTAGAACATTCGCACTGATAAACAATTTTTGCGAAGTATAATTTTGAAATAACAGTAAAATATGTGAATTAAAAAAGGAAGAAATGATTTGAAAATGAAAAAAATCCACTGTAAAGAAATTGAAAACGAAAAACATTGTGGGATTCAAATTGTTGGTAAAACGAGGTTGGAAAATATTTGTAGAGAGCCCGGATTGATTTTCGGGTCCGAAACTTTTGTTGTCAGATTTCGAAGCCGGCGAGGACGGTGATGACAGCAGCGGGGGCGGGAATTCGTGGCGGGAGGAATTGCAGCGACGTTATCAGCAGGAGAACGAGTTTCTGGCGGAGTTAAGAGCGAGAAACGCGAGCGTCTCGCAGACGCCTTCTGCGACCCCCTCGAGCGAGCAGGAACAAGAACGGGGCGAGAGGGAGGAGGCTGAGGGCGAGAAAGAGGAAGATAGCGAAGCCAATTGGGCCGAAGCTGTAAAAAGATGGGTCAATCGATAAAAAAGTCCCAAATATTAAAATTAAAATCAATTCATCCCTCAAGGAAGCTTTCTATCTCCATTTTCATCAATAATCCAGGCTCAAAAACATTTTTTCAGGGGAAATCTACCTCTAAAGGGATTCGTAATTTTTTGACATTTTTTTAAATATCATAATAATCATTTTTTTTATGATAAATAACGGAAGAGTGGGAACTTTTTCTTCCCGTTTTATTGAAGAATTTTCAAAGACCGGCGTTTTCAAGGAATTTTTATGACATTTTAGCCGCGTATTCGCTTACGATAAGAAATTTCTGGACTTGTACTTGCCAAATACCAAAAAAAAGCAAATTTTTTGGAATCGATATTTTATCTCGAACAAGACCGGTGGAAAGCTTCCGTCTGACGATTACTACGAATACTATTCGAGTTGAAGAGTATGCAAGTGGAAACAACGACTTCCTTTTTTGTACAACGTTAAAAAGCGATAAATTTCTCAAACACTAATAAAGTATCTCGAAAAAAAATTATTCGTGAAAAATTGAAAAAAGAAAAACGGGAAACGTGCGATTGCCGTATTTTGATAGAACGATCAGCTTTAAAAGAATCCATCGAAGAATAATTATAAAAAATATGTTTTTCGATGCAAAACCCAAAAAATCGAGCTTTCATTTTTTCAATTCTCGAATTTAACATTTCTCATCCCCAAACCCGGCAAGAGTGCGAGTCAAGAATTCCTCCAATCAAATGGTTTTCCATGAAAATGAAAAAAAATGCGAAATGAAAAATAAAAATAAAAAATACACAACTATGGAACCAGTGCGAAGAGAGTAAACATTTTTTCAACTATCGAGTATACTCGCATCGGAAAAAAGTGAAGGCTTGATATTCGCGCGAGAAATGTTAAAGGGGAAAGAACAGCTTTTTCTATGCTGGAGAGTCTGTGAAATTTTTCCAACGCGACATGTCGTTTGGATTTAAAAAAAACGAGAGCAAAAAACTATATCTCTTTGAGCTTGTATACTTGTCTGTTGTAATCGTTAATCTGGTCTTCGTATTGTAATAATAAAAAAAGAGAAATGAAGAAAATGTAACGCGAGAGAGAAAACGGTTTTTAGGCCTAGGGAAAAGGAGAAAGAAGAAAAAAATGAAATGCCGAGAATCTGTCAAGCTTTTCGAGACTTCCAAACGAAAATAAAACCGAATTTCGATCGAGCGAGAAATGACTGAAAATCTCACGACTCGTAAAGGAATCGGAAAAAATTTTTGAAAAATAAGAACCACGCGAGAGTGAAAAAAAATGAGAAATTGAAAGAAAGTTCGTGAGATGTTGAGTCTTGATTTTTCATTGTTCGTAAAACTTGTCGTACGCGAGCGATTTTTGTCCAGTAGGTTTCCATTAAACGTTAGATAAACATTTGTACAAAATATTCGAGAAAAGCACGAGTAAGTAACGAAGAAGAGAGAAGGAAAAGGAAAGAAAACGCGACACGTCACGCCCACGTCATGAATTTGATATAAAATTTGCGCATTTATACTTACCGGAATATTAGCTTGGCCATGACAATACACGATTGAGCGTCTCGATCGACACTCCTCGCATTTACTACTTATATACATTGAATAATAAAAAAAATCGCTACTAACTCGCACAAAAAAATTTTTAGCAGCTGAAAAAATCGACGAAAAGAAGGGAAAAGAGAGAAAAAACGAAAAAAAAGAGAAGGAAAACGTCTTAATAAATGAGATAAAAATATGTCATTACAAACCACATTAAAAAATGGGATAAAATATCTCGAAATGAAGAAAAAATTGAGATTGAAATCTCAAAAAAGCGCCATCCGTTTATACTTGGCATAATGCGCTCGTATACGAGTCACGTAAATTAGAGTCTAGAATTTAAAAAGAATGAAATTCGACGAAAAACAAATGGTGGAAATTGTTCTGTAGATACGAGGTCGAGGAATTTCGCGAGAGAAGCGAATTATTAATAGACGAACACCTTATGGTCGACCGAGCTTCGAGGAGTTCCGAAAACGATTATTGTAAAATATTTATTGTAGAAGAAATCGAATAAAGGGAATGAAGAAAGATTGAGACGTCGCGAGTAACATTTTTTCGCTTCCAAATACAGTTAAAACAATTCATTCGAAAATGGCTCAGAGAGTCATTCGAATTCTTATTAATACGATCGAAAATATTGTGAGTAAATTCTGAGAGTTTCGTTTATGAAAAATTTCTAAATTACTTGAAAAATAATTTTTTTTAAAGGTTAGAAGTGATTCTGTCAATATTAAATTTCGCATCGAGCACGATGAAATTCTTCTTGATGAGAGCGATCTTTTCAAAATTGAGCCAGATCTTCAAGAACCACCGACCATCCATTCTGTCGAGTTTGAAACTAATTTTTCGATTGATCTCTCCGATTCGAAAAAAATTGGAGCGATCGTGTCAACTCCAATTTTGAGTAATCAAAAAAGTTTAAGCGACTCTTCATTATGTTAGATAAATAAAGAATAAAATTGTTGACATTGAACTCTCGCAGTTCAAGTTATGGAAGAAGAAAATACTTTGGAATCTCGACCTTCAGCCAGCGGTGACGGAAAAAAGAAAGAAGTACCGAAATCAAGAAAAAAATCAACCTCTTCGATATCGGATAAGAAACTCTTTGGGATTTGTAACATTGACATGATTCCAATTATCTTAGGTAATTTTCAAATAAAGTAAAAATTTTTTAATCTGATTATTTTTCTAATTAAACCGTAGTAAATAATTTTTAGGTACTTCTGAATTTCTTATCAATTCACTCTAAAATTTAGTAATTGTTTTTACAGGAGAAAAAAAATTCGTCGAACGTCTCATTCTCGAAGAACCGAAGCAAACTTCGATGGGAAGTTCCTGGATGAATTTACCAATATTGACTGTTACTTTGTCTCAAGACGAATCCGAATTTTTGCCACCTGATTTATCATTGAATTTTCTGAACATCACGGTTGAGAGCATTTACAATCCACCGAGCTTTTTTAACGAGAATTCCGAGTTCAAAGCTGCAACGATTGTGCACGTCGACGAGGTTCAAAAAATTATAAACAGTAAAAAATGAAAAAAATTATTCGTCTTCATTTGCTGAAATAAATATGAATATTTACGATTCAAGGAACCAGAAATCGTAACTTTTGAACGTGGAAAATTTTCAAAATATCGCGACATGGAGCTAACAAAACGATGGAGAACTCTGAATAGATTGAACAATCGTGGAAGATTATCAAAATATAAAATTAATTCGGATTACACTGACACGAAAAATCAATTGAAAAATGTCGAATTAAAGGTAAAAATAAGTTCATTTCGATCATAAATCAGGAGAGCAAAAATATTACATAAAAATACATTTCAGAAAGTGCTCAAGGATGAAAATCCTAGGATCGAGTGGAATTCAATTAGTCGCCACGTTTTATTCTCTTCCGGTCAAAAAATCATCAGAGAAAAATTGATCGAGTAATAAAATACAAAATTGATTTTCAATTCAAATTACATATTCCTATCATTTACTCATTTACAAAAATTACACCAAAAGACACAGACACTGGCCATTCCAATTCAGTGGGAAAAATAAAGATTCGAAGTTACAATTGTACCAATGTTGTGTTGACCTTTCGGAACTTCTGTATCCAGGAAGTAAATTTAATTTTTACTTTATTTCATTATTTTTATTTGATTCTTATTTATAATCATGCAAATTTTTTAGGAACAAAGACAAGGGTGGCAACGCAGTTATTTCCTTTAAATGTTACTGAATTATTTGAAAAAACTGGCTTCGATGGAATTATGATCAATGATAATCCAATCGAAACGAGAACAAAAGAGAAGAGACCGAGAGCCGGAACGAGAGATTCAAACGTAAAATAATAGTTCATTTTTAAATTAAAATACTTTCCATTCAATGAACAGTAATTCTTTTCAATCTAGCCGACTTCGATTTTAATAGAAAACGAATCGTCACCGACCTCCCCACTGATCAATGAGTCTGGTCTACCGACTTTCGTGATAATCGAATTTGCGTTTCGGGAATCCTTTGTCCCACGTCACACAAGTCAGGATTCGATACGTGACCTCGTGAAGTATCTTCCTTCGCGAGAAAAATTATTTCCTTACCCGTACACCGGAGATCTTGCGGAGGAACAGTACATAAATTGTATCGGAAAATTGGCCGAAATCATCGTTGAATCTTATCGAGTATTTTTTCCTTTTTTTATTTTAATAAATCAATGAAAAAATTACTCGTAAAATCTTGAGTAATTAAAAACTCGATTGTTTTGTCAGGATTTTCATGAACAGGACGAAAAAATTGAACTTCCCAATCCAGAGACTGGAGAAATTGTACCAAAAAAATATTCTTACATTCCCGTAAGATGATCCATATTTGTGGGTCCAGTTGACAACAGAATAAAAATAATTTTTAACGAATTCTTATTTTTTGGATTGAAGGACGAGATTGACAGATTCACGCAATACTTGTACGAAAGTGGAACTTATGTGTCCATAAAGACATCGCTGAAGAAAAGAATTGTAATGCTTCTGGATAAAAAATTTGCTACACGATCTCTCATTTGGGGTTCAGACGAGTGTCAGGTTGATTTATTTCTTAATTTAAACATTCCTTAATTTACTTTTTAGACTCACTTTCTGTACTCAAAACTTTTAAATGCTTCATCAATTTTTCAGAATTTTATATCTGACGCGTACATATACCTCGTAGAGCAAATGCATGTTGCTCTCAATTCTGAGACTGAAAAGAATTGCGATGATGAGGAAAAAATTACAGATTTGGATGAAATCTGTTTTCAGGCGGAAGAATCCTATGAATTAGGCAATGTCGACAGAACAAAAAAATTTTATCTCGACGTAAGCGTTATTAAATACTTTTATATTTCAGTCAATTTTTTTATTCTTACATTTCATTTAATTTCTGAGTTTATTTCTTTTTCAATAAAGTTAATCGCCGCTAATCGCGATGATCCTGAGCCTTGGCTCAGATACGCAATTTTCCTGAAGAGAGAAGACGATTTGGAAGAATCCATAGAATGTTGCAGGGAAGCCGTTCGACTGAATAGTCGACATAAATTAGCGTTAGTCAAAAAAACGAAATAAAATTGAGAAAATTATTATTTCGATAAATTGTAATTTGATATTTAATTTTTTTTCCAATTCTCGATCGTCAGATTACTGATGTACGGAATTTTGCTCGCGGAATCGCGAGACTACGAGACGGCAGAGATTTTTATTCAAGCAACGACACACCTGTATCCACGATCCGTTGAAGTGTGGGGAATTTTGCACCTGCTCTTTCTTCGCACTCAATATTTTCCAGGTTTTAAAACTTCAATTTCAAAGAATACGAAATGATTTTTTTAATATCAACGAATGAATTTATTTTTATGCATTTTTTCGGTTAGGAATTGATCTAACGTTACGAATTACGGAGGAGTGTCTCGTTGATCCGAATCGTGACTCGATCGAGTTCGATTCTCCAAAAAATGAACCTCTCGGCTGGAGCACCGTTTGCTGCGATAGAAATCGCATTTATCTCGTCCTCGCTGTTTTTCTTCTCAAACTGAATTGCTGTAACGTGAGGAATTCAAATTTTTTAGCATATAAATCTTCGTATACCTAAAAAATGAAGAAAATCAATATTTCTACAAACTTTTTTCAAAGTTCGCGAGTTTGGCCCTCAGCCAGGAACTCGCGCTTGAAGGTAGAACGAATTCATGGCTCTACTACATGGCTGTTCATCATTATCTGTTGGGAAGGTACGAAGACGCATTGACGCATCTCCAAGAAGCTCGAAGAATTTACGGCTTGGTAAAATTAATAAAAAAATTGATAAAAGACGATCATTATTTACATAAATTATTTGTTGATAAAGTATTTAAATAAATAATTGATATTTATATTTAGGGTGGGGGGGGGGGGGCGAAATGGGGTACCCCAAAAATTTGTCAACATTTTCAATATTTCAAAATTTGATAAAGTTTAATAACAAATAATCTTTTTTTGCTAAGAACGTTATATTTGGTGATTTGGAGATATTGAACAAAAATTAAAGCTATAAAAATCAATCAACATAGCAGATCCAAATACAACATTTTCTTTGGTAATGAAACACATTTAAGCAAAAACGAAAATAAATCATTAATTCATTACTTAAAATAAGACATCAAAGCTAATAATAACTTAACAAATTATGGAAAGTTTTTTTTTTCTCATGAAATTTTTATGCTAGCTGAAAATTTTGTTTCTTTCTTTTAATTGGGATTAAAAAAACAAGAGATTCAGCATATTTAAACCCTTGAAATCGGAAATTTTTCTCGGGTACCCCATTTTGCCCCCCCCCCCCCCCACCCTATAGAAATTATTATTTATTTATAAATTAATTATTTATATAAATCCTTGAAACAATAATAATTATTATTGTATAATTTTTTAATTATAATTAAAAAATTTGTTAAAAAATAAATAATAAATTGTTTAAGAAGTTGATTGTTTATTTTCGTAGGATTTTTCAATTTCTGGTTTAATGGGTCATTGTCATTTAAAAGAAGGCGATCTAAAATCGGCAATGGAATACTACGAATTCGCAAGCACTTTCTTCAACAGGCCAACCAATATTCACTTAATTGATATCCGAATGGGAAATTATTTACTTGAGAGAGAAGAGTACAGTCGAGCGAGACGAATTTTTCTCGACATCTGTCAGGTTTCGCCGACCTCGAGCTCTTGGTTTGGACTCGGAATCGCGTGTTGCGAGGTCGTGTGCGATTATTTTTCATATTTTTAAATTTGAAAGAGCTATAAATTAATAAAAAAACAACAATTTTTTCCATTCAATATTATTTTTAATTTCTCAAAACTATTTTTTTCTTCGATTCATCGTACATTTATCGATTAAAATATATTTTAATTTATAGATGAAAAATTACGAGGATGCAGAATTTGCTTTGACTGAAGCGAACAGGCTCGATTACGATAATCCCGAAATCTGGGCTCATCTCTGTATTTTAAACATGTCCCAGAATCGTTACGACCAATTCACCGAATGCTACAGACAACTGATTGAGGTAAATTCAGTAATAAAAAAAAACATGAACGAAAAATCAACTTTCAATTTTCACATTTTTTTTGTATAATAACATCAAAAAATTATCTCAAATGAAAAAAAAAATTTGAAAGGTGTAACAAAATTTCTGATCGTATTTCACTTATTAAAATATTTATTCATGACACTAGAATAATTTACAAAACGAAAAGTTGTGGCTCCGCATAACGAGTACGATGGAGTCCTTGGGATTGTCTTCGCCGATCTCGCGACCGGGAGAATCGAAAACTTTCGAAGAATCGTTAGAAGATAATTTTAATTGAAATAGTAATAATAAAATAATAAAATAATAATAATAACATAGCGCTCAAAAATATATATAAATTTGCTCACTGTAAAAAATTGATTTTTTGAGCCTTTGATCAAATAAATAAACAATGATTTAAAAAAAAAACAATAAAACGCGAATCAAGTTGATGAAATCATCTTTGAAAAGTAAAACGTAATAAATTAAATCGACAAAGGAATACATTAAAAATTATGACAACAAAGAAATAGTTAATATAAAACTGTACGAATGTTCATAATTTCACGATCGCAGAAATATTCACTTTAGTCGAAATTTTTTGTTCTTCAACCTAAGAAATTTTGTTTGGGATTGCCAGGAAACATTATAAAAATATTTTTTCACAATAAAAAAATACAATGCGACGAACAGCCAAGTTGGCAATCGTCGACGGCTCAGCAGACATCTCTGAAAGTAAGCCAAATAATAAAAAAATACTAATTACTATTAAAAATTGCAGCTACCACTTTTTACCAAACTTTTGTTAAATTTCTTTGAAAGAATTCACTGGTTGTCGGTTATTTGGCGGAAAATTCATTAGTTTGGATAAAATAGATTAAAAAAGCGTGAAAGAGACCAGAAGAATCCTCAAATTGAGATAACTACTTTTCAGCGTAGGGAAAGTAAAGATCTGTACGTGTTTGAAATTTTGAGTTTTTAGAGAAATATCTCGAAAAATCTCGGAACTTGATATTCCAGAATTTAAGAAAATATCAGATTTTTTGTGGCTCTACCTGCAGCCAAATATGGAATAATTGACGATACAAGCACGCTCTTCACTATTCATGCTTTCGAGCAGCAATTAATATCAAGCGTTATTGTCTATTCCTTGAAAAATATTTGTAACTGGTACAGAACTCTTATCACGAAATGAGATAACGAAAGAAAGTTGGATAGGATACGTTATTCTGCGTTATTCTATACTGATTTCCTCGTTGGTTTCTCTAATAATCACATGATTGATCCTTACGAGGATTTTCAGTCCTCGGTTGAATCTTACGCTCTACTCATTCGCAGGCCCGTTCCTGAACGGTTGAATTTGCAGTTTCGGTGACTGGAGATGTTTCATTTTTTGAGTTCGAAGTCGGTAATTCTTGCTCTTCAAGTACTTTGGAAATTTCTGTAGGCTCACCACTCTCAGTAAATTCTTTTTCTGAATCTGATAATCCTCCTTCTGGTTCTTGTAATTTTTCTTGAATTATTATCATTTCATCTTCGGTTTTTAATGCTGGCCCAGCCTCCATTGATTTTTCTCCAGTTTCTATCAGTTGATCGATTTCCTTGAGCGATTCGTTTTCTTTTTCACGTTCTTCCTCATTTTTGTCGCTCTGAGAAATTCCTTGCAAATCAGTAGAGTTCTCTGTCTTGCAGTTTTCTTGAGACTCTTTCAATGGGAAATTTTCTTTGTCCATGTCTAAATTAATCTTCATAAATTGCACATTTTCCGGTTTTCTTTCTAAACTGTCTTTCAATTTATTTTCTGCGTCAGCTATTTCCGCTTCTAAATTTTCCGAAGATTTATCATGAGTACTCTCATTACCCGACATTTCTATAAATCCACTGTCGTTGCTCGCCAACTCGTTATTTGCGCTGTTGTCAATTATTTCTGTAGATTCTGTCTCGTTTTCGGGGGCGTTGTCGATGGATTCATTATGCTCAATGCTCGAATCTTTCTTATCACTCTCAATATCTGCCGTGCAAGATTCCAATAACCTGTTATCGGAAAACTCGTCATTGGATTGTTCTTGTTTTGTTTCCAAACAATTTTCCAGAACGTCGGAAACTTCATTATTCAATATTTGCTTCTCATTTCTATCATCTCCCATTTCAATATCGATAAGGGACATTTTTTCTTTCGATGTGTCTTCGCAATTTTCCTCGTAATTCTCGATTTTCAAATTTGTAATTTCTATATTTTCCTCATTTACTCCAGCTATGGCGTCGCTAGAATTCACTTGGTCATCGTCCTTTTGACTTTCATATTTTAGGGTATCACTCTTTGTACCCACATACTTTTTCGTGACTCTGGAAAATTTTTGTGGATTATTCGCACGCTTTTGAGCATGGGGCGATTTTGGCAAATCTTTTTTCAGAAGTTTTGGTGTTTCCTCATTCCTGGCTCCGTCTCGTTTGGATTTTATCGATTCGACATTTTTTCCTTTCTGAATACTTTTTTCATCAACTTGTCGAATGTGACGAGGACTCTTCGGTGGCGTATTTTTATACTCGTCGAAACTTCGGTTTCTTGGACTCTCGTCCAAGGATTTTTGTCTTGTGAGGAAATGGTTCTCGATCGGAATATCCGTTTCTGTTTGGCTACTGTACGTCAAGCGAGGCCTCTGTCTTGGGCCGACTCTTCCTGTTCCTGCGATGTTTGGCGAATTCACTGTAAAATTTGTGAGAAGTTGAATCAATTTAATTGAAATTTTCTTTTCAGTTTACTTGTTTTGAAATCATCATTACAAATATCTTGACTGAACAGAAAATTGTGATTAAAAAGTGATTAAATATGAAATACCTTTTATGCTCATAACGGACGACCTCGGAGGGACCGAACCTTGGGCATTGACCAAAACTTTGATATTCTTCTCCGTAGCTATTACAACGCGTTTTTGATTTTCAGCAACATTGACAGGATCTTTCACATCGGAAAAAATCGAAGGTTGCGATTCACGAGTGATTCCAGGATAAGAATTTCTTGTGTTTCCTCGAGGATGACGGAAATGCTTATCATTCTGTTCCTGACGCAACGGAACCTCCGACAAGGAAATTCGATGGTCTCGTTTTGAGACGTCGTCAACGAGATGAATCTTGTCGTTATCCCATTCCCTTCGCCAATTTCCCTCAGCGGTTCTCTGACGGCTTATACGAGCCTCGTCGATTCGATTTCTTTCGGCTCTCCAGGCCTCGTAATCCGGATGTGAGGATCCCCTTATAGTATTTTCTGGTTGATTCCAATGTTCCTAAAGTGAACAAAGATACTTATTGTCAGTAATTTTAAGTTTTTATTTTTGTATCAAATTGATAAATTCTTTTCATAAAAAAAAAAACGTTTTCTAAACACAATGCAAACAGAACAATTTTGAGTAATATTAACCTTAGCCCTCCAGTCTCTGCCACTTCCTCTCCTCTTCAAACCCCCTCGTGAAGGTTTACCGCGAGTCTTGATTTTATCAGAATCTTTAGGAATTTCATTGGCTTGTTCTTCACGTTCCGAATCTGCCAAGAAATTATATTTAGGATCCGGAGGAGGTCCCTGGCCATCGGGGAAAACATGAGTTTTTTTTCCCTCATTTCCAGCATAATACGGAGTAGGCTGTTCAGGATGTTTTCTGACAGAGGGCTTGGACCTTGCTTGTTTGGAAATTGGTGCTGAAAACTCTGGAGGTTCTTTTCTCTCTGGCCAGTCCTCATACGGAACTGGTTCCGAAAGGGCATCCAGTCTAGCAGCATTCTTTTTGTCAGCTTCTACCTCCTACAATTGAAGAAAATTGTTACAAATGATTTCATTCAAAATTGACCTAAATTATACCTGAAATACAAAAAAAAATTATCTATTATTTGATTAACTTACTTCATATCTCTTTTTTATTTCCTCATTTTTTAGACGAATCTTATTTATTTTTTCCTCCAGTGCCAGAGATGCCATTTCTAAAATTTTATAAATAATTGAATGTTTACTTTACATGTACAATTATTTCTAAAAACATTCTAAGAAATCATAGAAAACTCATTAAAAAAACAATTTGGAGCACTTTCACATTTTTCACGTTAAACATCATTATTAATTATATTCACACAAAATAATAATTTTTTCAAATTTTGTAATTATTACTATTATTATTGCTTATCAGATTACACTTTAAGATAATCGAATATACGCAAAAAATATAAAAAACAATAAAATTTAGAGTTATCGCTGTCTTGTTACATTGCTATCGTGTTTCTTTACAATTTATTACAATATTTTTAAATGAAATAGTAAAATCTGCTCCAATTTGGAATTTACGTTGAAAATTGGAGTATTACCTCAATAATTACACTGTAGAAATTTCACGGCGAGGTTATCAAAGCACCCTGTGCAATAGTTCGCGATTCTCGTTCGAAATTACAAAAATAGACACCGACGTCCGATGACGAGCTCGAGAGACATCGGATCTAGCGTTAAACGGCTCGCAAAGCGATTTTATTGTTTTAGGAGTGATGAGGGCATCGTAATATGTATACGAATAATATTATGCTGCTCACGCTCTCACTTCCGAATTCCTCGGGCTCGTTTTACCGCTTGTCGACTCACTTCGCTACGGATTTTCATTCACGGTGTCACCGTTTGGCGACGAGATCCAGATGCACACACTTTACGACAGCTGACTGCGGCGCAAGTGCTTTCATCGTTCGAAACAATATCAATTTTTTTTGCCATCATTATAGATTTCGAACATTTTCAATTTTTTATATTTGTTTGATTTTCGATCATCATTTCGAACAATTTTATAATTATTGTTTTATTGTGAAATTATACAAAATTCTTGAAATGTTTTCAAATAATTTATGAGACATATTATTTAGCCTTTAGCTAAAAAGTTTGTTGAATACATAAATATCAACATATTTTTAATTCAGAAATCTAACGTAAGCATCTAATTTTTATTCGCGCTGCTCGTATGTATGTGCGTATATGCATGAACATAATTCCGGTTCACTTTTGTTCAACCGGCAAGTGGCGCCACCAACGTCAATTGCCGCAAGTACAAGTGATGCGCTACAAGAGTGAGGAGTGAGCGAGAAAGAAGAAATATGAGAGATAGCCGACAGATACGAGGTTAGCCAAGTCTGCTCTGCTCTGCGCGTGAACGTAATCTCTGTTCTTACGTAGTGTAATTCTGTACAAAAGCGATCGATTTGCTCCCGGATAATTGATGTTAACCTTTCGCTCAATTTGATGCTAAACTAGAAACGCATGAGGCGCGATTGCCACGAGAATGATGATTTCCTCACGGAGAAAATATTGCACGATGAACCGTACATGATACGCGGAGCGTCTTTCTTTTTCGTCTATTTATCGAGAATCTCTTTCGGCACGGATTCACAAAGGCATGAGGACACCGTCGTGAATCTTCGCGAATGAAGCAACCTCAAGTATTTCTACGTGTTGTCATTTTTATGTGTGACAATTTGGTGCGATTGAACGATTCCTATTTTTGGACAAATTTTTTCTTAACATGACACTTTCAGGAATATACACTTTATATTTATGTTGTGTGACGAAAAAGTAATATTACGATATGAAAGTAAAGTCGCATGTCGGTGAAATTATAAAAAAATCTATCCTCATGGCAAAGGGAAAATTTCGAGGCTCCAATGGCAGCAACAAGGTACATCTTTATATTTCATTATTTTCGTTGTATTATTTTTACATTTTTGTAAAATTTCAGAATCTGCTGCCTTCCAACGGAGGATTCAAGGGGGGAGAGATATACAGCACTGAATTCGAGATTAACGAAACTCCGCCGAGTGCCAGAACTTTGCTCACCAAAGGCTATATACAAGATGAAATCAATAATTTTTCTGGTATATTCTTTCAGATTTATTATCAACTAAGATACAAAAAAGTCTTTTGCCCTTTTTACTTAGTTCTTATTCTTTTTGCAGGAGCTACTGTTTCTACTCGTGGCAGATTTATGACCGAACATGAGAAACAACGCTGTCCAAATGAACGTCCGCTCTACCTCTTTATTCAGGGACACAGTAAACTCAACATCGACTGTAATGACTTTTTAAATATTTCTCACAAAAAACATTCTTCACCTTGTAATATACCTTTTATATTTCTCTCTTTAGTGGCTGTACAAAAAATCAACGAAATCATTAAAACAGAATACCAGAGTTCTCTCAACAGGCCAAGTCGATTTACAAATGCGCCACCTCCTCTCATGAGTTTACATTCCGGAGTGCCATCAGTGGTGAGGAAATATGCTTAAACATTTTTGCGTATCCACAGAATAATGTCTGTAACATTCTTTGAAACAGGAGAAGATTTGTATAGGAATAGACAATGCTCCGCCCGGATTCGACCTCCGAGGTCGACTAATTGGGGCAGGAGGTGCCAATCTTTTGTATATTAGAGGCGAAACGGGCGCAACAGTGACCCTGCGAGGTCGAGGATCACAGTTTATTGACCCCGTTCTGGGCACCGAATCTCCGGAGCCGCTCCATCTGTACATAGAGTAAGTTCATCGCGAAATCGTCACTCTGGTAATTCTTTTTACTCATTTTTTTTTCTGTAGACACAAAAATTCGGAGGGGCTCCAAAATGCCAAACAGTTAGGGATAAATTTGATACAAACGATGCAAGCGGAACTTCAGAGTTTCATACAGCAACAACCGCCTCCCGTCCAACCGCAACAAATTCTAGAAGCTCCACCGATGCCACAAATACAACAAGGTAATTATCGATCATATTTTGTTATATTGAGTTACATGCGCAAAGTTTTATGGATATTTTTCATTTTCATTTTAGCTCACTTTCAAACGATGAATATAGGTCCCTTGACACAATCAAACGTTGTTACAATACAGCATCAGGGTAAGCGAAATCTTCTCGATTATTTATTCAAGGCATAATTTGCAGCTTGGATCAATTTTTTTTTTCAGATATAATACAACATCCGCAGAGCAGCGTGGTGACACTTCCGGCAACGATACTCACGGCGACGATGCCCGGTACCCCGAGCGCGGGAGTCACTGTTCCTCCACCCGGTGTGCACATTCCGGCTCATGCTGGACCGATGGTCCCACCAAATCAGACTCAAGTACATATTCAGGATTCACTATCCAATGATTGGTATTTCTAGAAAATTAAAAACAAATTGTACGCTCACTAATTTAGGAGCTTCAAACGTTCGTATCACCTCCACCGGTCGGTCAAGTTCAGTTGATCGGACCACCTCCGACTGTTGGGCAGGTGCAGTATCAGATTCACTCTGGCCAGCCGCTGCACATTCAAATGCCTCCGGCATCGCATCCATCCTCTCAGCCTGTTACTCAGATGTACGTCATGAGTCAACCGCCGCCTCCGCCACCACCTCCGCCCCCTCCACCACAAACGAATCCAGGTCAAGCTTCGTTCGTAGCGAGCTCAAGCGGACCCGTAACTGGAGCTGTATCCTACGTTTACGCCCAGCCAAGCATAACGCGATCATCATCGCCCTCGCACGCAACAATCGAGACTGTCAACGTCAATCTTCAACAACCTCCACCGGCTTCGGGGCCTCTGAGTGTTACCCAGCAGCCTCCGCCATCGCTTTTACATCTTCATTTTCCTCCACCGAATTTCCCACCGAACCATCCACCGCCACCGATCCCGCACACCTATCAAATTCAGTATCAACAAATGACGCAGGCTCCGCAGACTCAAACGCAGTTCGTCCTTCAACCTGCGGAGCACATGATCTCCCAGCCCATGCCTCAAAATCCAGAGCATCCTCTCCAGCAAGTCGTTCATCCGCAATTCGAGGGTCAACCACCGCCTCTATCCCTGCAAGTTCCTCCTCCAAACACGCAAACTTTTTTCGTGCCAAGTGCTCCATCGCCGCATCATCAACATCCGGGACATCATGGACCACCGGGATCGGGAGGTGAGATTCCACCTCCTGGTTTCGATTGCCCAATGGAGCAGGCGCCCCCAGGTCCTCCGCAACCGGTTCCCCCGCCGCAGATGGTTCCACCACCCAACGTCAATCATCCAGGATCTATCAACGTTCTCACGAGCATGCCACCGCCTCCGCCACCTCCACCACAGTCCTCTTCAGGCCCGCCGGGCCAGCACGTTCAAAATGCCCCGTGGCTCTACCAGAGCCAACCCGTTCATCAGCAACCTGGACAATTGCAAGTTCAGACCCAGATTCATTATCACGCGCAACAGTTGCATTACCAGAATGGCCAGATGCAGACTCACCTTCATTATGCGATCCAACCCCCACCGGGTCAACAACCATTTGAGATCCAGAATGCTGAGTCTCCTGAGCAACATAAATGCCAAGGTCTCAAGAGAAGATTCGCCGATGTCGAGGGGCCACAGGTTATTTTTTTTTTTTATAAAATATTTGTAATTTTATTCTGATTTACTGCACGATGAAGTTCAAAAATTAAATTAGCACAAAAAAGTCTCGTAAATTTGGTATTTACCAAATTTGATCTGATTTTTCGCTAAATTTTATTGTTATATCATTTTCATAGATACACTAGATGCAAGTATCTCCTTAACGTATTATTCGGTGGAATCGATTCCGTGTAATCGAGCTCAAATTTTGCTAATTTTCAATTTATACAACCATACATATTTCATCCAATTCATAGAACGATTGATTTATACGTTCACGAGAAAATCGTGTTTGAATTTCACTCTCGTAGTAGACACTTCCTATACCGGGGTCATGAAAAGCATATACGTATATACATTTATTTAATAATGTTTGATTCCCCCGCGCTCGTCCAATAGAAAACTAGTATGTGATAGAGAAAGAAATTAGAAATTTTTATTTAAAAAAATTACAATTTTTCACAGATGAGTCAACTGTCGTAAAAATTTGTGAAGAGATGTATACAAATTATAAGTTAACAAAATTTCTGCTCAATTGCGCGAGATCGAATTTTTACGATTTTATGATCGATCACTTTACCGAAGTAACACCGTAAGTTTAGCAATCAGTCTAAAATATATAGCATAAATTTCAAGACTCGTTGCTCTTTCTTCAAATAGTAATTTTTTCAAAGACATGCAAGGATTTCAACGTGAAACTGTTCATCTTCGTTTTCTTGTACTTTAACAAATTGAATATTACACGAAAGCTCATAAAACTATTGATTCTAAGTTATAAAGTGTACTAACTGAATTTTTTTATTGAAGGATGCACCGCCATATCAATGTGCCCCACCTCCACCACAGCGTCAAGGCAACGGGTAAGTTTTTCCGCTATTCAAACATTTAAACCTAGTTAAGAATCAGATATATTACGAAAATAAAAATATTAAGTTATGATAAGTACAAAAATATTAATATGAAAAAAATGATCATTCGAAAAAATGAATAATGTCAAAAATTTAATATAAATATGCATAGAAAAGTTCGCTTATGATAAATCCCGTATAATGTGCGCGAATAGTCAAGAGTGCATTGTTAACTCTGAGTATTGAAATGGTTTAATGAGAATAGGGATTGAAGTCGGCATCGCTGACAAGAATGCGTTCCTTGAGTCTTAAGGAGGTTCGATCGTAACTTGTGATTCAAAAATGCAACTAAATTTATTTAATGTTTTGGTCACCAATAAAACAGTGAAAATTCATTATTTTAATTTTACAAATTATTGGCAACCGATTACTTTCCTACCTTTCTTATGGAATGAAGTTCAAACTAAAAACACACTTCAAATACTTCCGTAGTAAGATCGCGAAACAATATAGTTACAGCGTTCTTCAGCTTATTCATATACATTACGGTGACGCAAAAAACCGACTATTTTTTTTTGAGTCTCGTGTGAAAAAATGTTAGTTTTCGATGTTTTAAGAGTTACCTCCAAAAGACAGCTCAAAAAAAATTTTTAATAGGTCGCTCCGAATTTTTTAAAATTTCAAAAATCATCAAAAATCGAATTTTTTTATTTTTCAATTTTTTTCCTGTTACTGTATAATTTTATAGACGAAAAAATAATAACTTTCTGAAAGTTTCAATTCAGAATTTGAATTTCAAAAGGTCGCTCAGAATTTTTATAAATTTGCTAGTGCGTTACTTTGGATTTTTTTGAGCGACGTTTTAATATTCAAATTAAATCCCGTACATTTTTTATTTTTCATTTAATAAATATTCGACAAAAATTCACAACTAAAAATCAAACATGACAAAATACATAATTTTTTTTAAACTTCAAAAATAAAAAAAATTATGTATTTTGTCATGTTTGATTTTCAGTCTATGTCGTGATGGATTTTTGTCGAATATTTTATTAAATAAAAGATAAAAAATGTACGGAAATTTAATTTGAATATTTAAACGGTGCTCGAAAAATCCAAAGTAACGCACTAGCAAATTAAAAAAAAATCTGAACACCCTTTAAAATTCAAATTCTGAATTGAAACTGTCAGAAACTTATTATTTCTTTGTCTATAAAAGTATACCGTAACAGGAAAAAAAATTAAAAAATAAAAATAATTCGATTTTTGAGATTTTAAAAAATTCGGAGCGACTTTTTAAAGATTTTTTTGTGAGCTGTCCTTTGGAGGTAACTTTTAAAACATCGAAAACTAACATTTTTTCACATGAGACTCAAAAAAAAATAGACAGTTTTTTTGCGCCACCCTAATATACATATAGCTATTGTCAGCCGTTTCATGCAGTACAACTACATAATTAGACTCTATAGATACTCTTTTTGCTTGGATTATTTTTTTATTTCTCGAAGTTGGAAATAATTATGTTAAAAAAATTCGAATCGTCACTGCGGAAGTGTATCCGCCATAAGAGACTGTGTATTAGGGTGTCCGTTATTTACCAAGTTGGCTTTTTTCGCTTGGGCGCCGTCTAAATAATTAGTTTATAACCTAAAAATATGTTTTAAAAAAAAGCAGACCCTCCGATGTCGTTTAATCGTGCCTAAATGACGATACTTTTCCCATTTAAATAACATGGAGATTTTTCACTTTTCAGAAATTATTTTTTCCTTGCTTCTCTTAATCAATAACTTACCAAATATTGTTGATTCTGCTTCTATTGTGATCCCTTTAGGTGGAAAAATTTTCATATAGGCGTCATAAATCTGTATGAATAGTTTTGAGAAGCTCAAAACAAAATATTTGGAGTATGCAATAATAATAGTTTGGTATTTTTTTTCTCGAAAACTAACGACTTTTGGAAAAAGTTGTGGGAGACAAAAAATGCTTAGAATCCATCAGGGAATGTAC
Organism: Cremastinae sp. B BG-2022a; assembly: GCA_030522605.1. Taxonomy (NCBI): domain Eukaryota; kingdom Metazoa; phylum Arthropoda; class Insecta; order Hymenoptera; family Ichneumonidae; species Cremastinae sp. B BG-2022a. The sequence continues at coordinate 860 of JAPYYX010000718.1, read as the reverse complement.
TGGAATTTTTTAAGAAATTTTTGGGAATTTTTAAAAATTTTCAAAAAACGTTAGCAAAAACATTGTCAAAATGTCGCCTAAAAAATCTGAAAAAATTCCAGTGTATTCTTTGATAAATTTAAAACATTTTTTGTTCTTAGGATTTTTTTGAAAAAATTAAAACTTTTCAAACTACAGCGTTCCGAAGATTTAAAAAAAAATTTTCTTTCGGACGCCATTTTCAGAGCCGCCATGGTAGATTTTTGGGTCCAAAACCCGGTTATCTTTTAGCCCATGAATCGAAGACACTTTTCTGATTTTGAAAAGATGTGTATCTGACCGGTTTCATACAAATTTTTTCGATAAAACGAATTTTTGTACCGAAAAAAACACGTTTTTTTGCGCAAAATTGTTAATAACTATTGAACCGTTAACGCTAGATAAATTTCAAGGGCGGATTCTGAAAGTGGACCAAATGTCACATCAGACATGGTATTGCAAGAATTTTTTCTGAGAGCAATGATGTGCGAAAAAGCGCATGAACATAGTGTCCAAATTTGTCCTCTCCGGTCCCTAATTGGTTAACATGAAATAAATAAGGATTTGCATTTTTAAGATTCTTATTATTATTTTGAATCATTTCTGAGAGCGTAAAATAAAAAATTGAACATTAACCCATTAACGCCCAAAATGACACTCTTCATATAGTCATGTTTGACCAATTGCCAACAACGCTAGGATAATGGGATTTGGATGAAAATTTGTACCCGACTATTTTCAAATATGCTCTTTCAGAATATCCAGGGTAGAAGCCATGAAAATTCGATTTTCTATAGAAAATTTGCAATTTAAAAAAAAAACAGCGAAATTTCGGTGTAGTT
>JAPYYX010000716.1:0-50344 GCA_030522605.1 Cremastinae sp. B BG-2022a | reverse complement strand
TTAACAAATTCTGACGAAAAACAAATTTTTTATGAGTTTGCCTTTACTTAACACGGAGAAAAACTTTTGATCGTGACTGTCGCGATACAACCACCTTAAACGAACATGCTTGAAAATGAGCACTATAAATTATTATTATAGATTATATATCACAGATTAATGTAAGCCTTATGATCAAAACATATTTCGAATATATTATTGAACATTCACACACCGAGAAATTCTTTTACGATGACTTATGATGTAATGGGCTATACACGCTTTGATATTATACATACATATATGCGATTTAATGCATTATCGTTTTCTATACCGACCGATATATTTGTATACGATTTTCTGGGGATCGACAATAGAATTGACGGTAATAGGGAATTCTTGAAGTATATTTAATGCTGCGATTTTAGATACGTTTTTTTCACTTTGTCCCGAAGGTCTGATATGATATGCTGCACCATTCGTGCATGGATACTTAATTTCTAGCTAGAGAAACCCTTTGGCAATCTCGTAAACGCCAGAACGCACCGACAGGCGCAATATGTTTTCAGTGCCCTCGCAATTACTTTTCTACGTTTGTATGCGCAACATCGGGTATACGAAGCAGAAGAATTTATCGACGATTCATATAATAAGATGAAGGTCGAGATCCTTTGGAGACTCTATGATTTTTTCATGACCTTTGTGAATTACCGACCATCTGTATTCACACAGAAATGTGCTTAAAAATTAAATTAGCTCACGCAATACTAAATTATATTTAATCGAAGCAGTGCGAAAGTCATTTTTAAAAATTTTAAATCTACCGTAATGAAAATAAATTGACTCGTTAAACGCTAGCTTTTTTAATGAATATATGCTGATATTTTAATTTAGGTACGTACACTTTTATACTAAAATGGTTATATCCCGACTATGAATTTACGTTAGCTCCTGATCAATTCATGATGAGATCCTTTTGACAACGACGTAACGATCCGAAAAAGATGTGATGTGGAGGGATAGGTTTCTAATAAATACGACATCTCGTAGAAAATATTAAAAATGCTCCAAGTAATAATGTTGAATAAGTATTGAATTTTTATTTTCATTTTTTCAAATAAGAATCCATTCTTTAGCCATCATCATGAATTATCGTATTTTTCGTCCCTGCGTTGCTCGTTGCGGCGTTTAGCGTTGTTCAATTTTCCTTGTATAGAATTTTCGTCATCCCATATGAACATGAGTTTCACGTACAACTGTTGACTTACCCGACATACAGATGATAAGGTGTAATCGAAAAATAAATTCCATTTTGTACTTTATCATTATCTCCTTTTTTTATATTGCATATTAAAATTAACTATCTTTTCAGGTGTTGATGAAATGCTGTATATGCATATTTAATGAATGTTTTCCAAGAACGGGTTTCATTCTTGTAAAAATCCAACAAGGTTGACCCTATTTTTGGTCTTTATATCTTATCCCAGAGGATAACCTTACAAAAATTTGTATTCGGAATACCGGTAATTATTTCTATCAAGTTCCATTAACGCCAAAATGTATTGATTTAGAAATGTCTTTGAAACGTTCGTCTTTGAAAAAAAAAATCAAAACGCATTGCCGTTCCGTCTCTTTTAAAACGCACTAGGCCATTTAAATCGACGTTGATCTAACCCAACTGGTATCTTGTTAAAATTTCAATTATTCGCAAAGCACGGGTTCACGGTGAGCTCGACCGGTTTCATTCTTTTCACTTCCTACTTCTTATTGCATAAATCATGATAATTTTATTTTGTGCATAAATTCTTCGGAGCTGAAAGATTGGTGTCATTTGTCGACTGAATTTGCTACCTCTCATATCACATTATATGTATTGTATACATACATATACGAAAGAATTAAATCGTTCTAACATATCGATGCACCTTATCTTCAAGAATTTAGAGTGAAAATTTGAATCAGTGTTCCCTGATGAGAGAGAATCAGAGAAATAAAGAATGGGGAGTGATTGTGACGTAGGTCGACCTCTCGAAGAAAAAACTCTACAAGGTCATCAGTTGAATACACGTAGTGGGAGAGGGGGGTTAGCGTTCCTGCGTAATCCCACGGGGATCGATAAGTTTCCCGGTAACCTCGTAAGATGTCGCATCGACCTACACTCTTTTTCTGCTTGGCCATATCCATATACATACACATACGTCTACACACCCCCACGCTCCTGATGTTCAACATTCTCTCTCGTACGAAAATTATCAGAAAAACTGAAGAGAGCATTCGATCGAACCGACCTAACTTTGTTTATAACTACTTTCCTTGCGAATTTAAAGTTGAACGGCTAGCCGTGAACGATGTTTCTTGTATCTTTCTTATCACTTGTTTTGAAAAATTCATGTGACGTCATTTTTCCAAAATTTTAATTGGTTGCTAACTCTAATTATGGAATACAGTGCGTTATGTCACTGCTTGGGGTACCCATCGTGTCGATGTCAATCAGCAACTATTATTTTATGTATTCATAAAAAGTGGTTATATAGTTATGAAATAAAACAGTAAATAGATGTTTGTCGGTGGTTAGTGGAAAAAAACGTATAAAAGACTAAGAACATTATGGCAGAACAAAACTACTAAAAAAACCTTGAGCTTACCCTGCACACCCTGTTCGGGTTTTTACAGCTTTTTATGCCTTTCATTGCGCCTTCATTTTCGTGCCTTTTTCGTTTTGCCGATACGTATATATGCCTTCTTATTCGGCCTTTACTAGGTATTTCGAAGTTGTCAAACCTCGAAAGCTCCAGAAAAAGCCACCTCCCGCACAGCGTTGACCGGTCAGTCGGTGCGAGCTAAGCGGTCACCCATCCAAGTATTGGCCCAATATGTGCCCAATGTCGCTTAACTTCTGGGTCCTCCGAAACTCGGCACTGACCACGGGTCCACTACTGGGCTTTTGAACAAAACTACTATCGTTTCACGAAAATCTTGAAACCGACAAAAAATCTCAAAATCGGTAAATGTCCTATCGCTGGTGGGGGGATCAAAGTTTTGTAGTTCGTTTATATTGAATTTCAAGTGGACTGAACGTTCGAGTTTACTGAGAAAAGTTGTTGCAAATTGACTAAAGAACGACATACTCAAAATTCAAGTTGAAATTTATTTGTTATACAATAAACAACACCGTAAACTTTTTTTTTCATTTGATTTTTCGAAAAAAACTTCAATTTTCAAGAATGAATGTCTTGATTTTTTAGTCGGTTATAGCTTCTGAAATTTGGCACACATTTGCATATGTGCAATGGAATTGCTGCAGCGAGAGGACTACCTTAAATTACGAGAGTCTCGAGAATGACTGTGAATGAATCGGGATAAATCCAACGATTTTTAAATAAATCCAGCTATTTAGAAAATTTTAACGAAAAAATGCGAAAAAATTCAATTTTACTGTATATATCAGCATCTTGACCTGAAGTTGCTCATATGCCGCTTTATTCATTACTTGCCGTCAAAAGCCATACTGCCGTGTCTTTAGATAACATGTTTGGTTAAATATCAATTTCTACAGAAAAGTCAGAACAATAATAAAAAAGCGGTTTGGCTAAATCGAATAACTGGACTGGAAATTTCTATCTGTTCCTGATTACGTCCCTCATAATATGTAACGTCGCATATAAATAAAAAATATACAAATTTTCAAACTACGAACAAATAAATTGGAAGCTCCTTCAAGTCGTTTTTTTGATCAGGTCCTTAATACGTACTTTTAAACTGACCTAATAATAAATTCGACTCGGAGAATTGATTGAAAAAAATATTGAAACTGATTTATACGAAGTTGAATGAAAATTTTTGTACTTTGGGCAGAGGTCAGCTTAGCTCGTTTCTCACTGTACATTCTCGAAACGAACGCTATCCATGATCGCCCTTTTTTTGGAACTTAATTTTGATGTGGAGGGGAGTCAGCAGTGTGCGTGAGAGAGAGAGAGAGAGAGCAAAAATTGCGATTGAGGCGAAGAGCTCTGTAAAAGCCTCTGAGCGAGATACCGAGAAAGAGCGAAAGAGGAGCCATTGAGAACGAGTCGATAAATACGTCCGGTCTGCGTAAATCCACTTTGTCCAGACGCGCGGCGTGTCTCGCGAAGATACGGGAGGTTATACACATTGTCGCTATGACAGAGTATGAGAGGGAAAGACGACGAGAGGCCAGCGAATCATCCGGAATGTATATTCTCCTTCTCGCTTTACCGGTCCTCTCCCGTTCTCAGGTATATCGTACTCGGCGCGTTGTTCTCTTTTTTTCTCTTCCTCTATATCCACGATTCTGCCTCTCGATCTTTCGCGTCTCTCGGAAAGCTACAGGTAACACGAGAAAAAGAGCTCACGAATATTACGCCGTGCAAATATGCCCACGTTTTACACCTACGCGTCTCCCTGATCTTTCCTCGTTGCCTTAAGGATCCGTTTGCGCGAACATACGTGGAAGAAGCGAGACTTTTGGGTAGCCACATCGTACACGAAATAAAGGCAAAAGCCCACCCGCGGTGAAAAACTTTTACTTATCGTCGTAGAAACCGCTTGCGGTCCAATCTGACGAATGTTTCTCCCACGGGACCATCCACCAAAACGTATAACCTTCTTCGGGTTATGACGAACCCGGAGAACACGTAATGAGAAATCTTTCCGAGAAATTCACAGAAACTATAATCGCGTAAGTATGTACAGGTGGTAGTGAAATGGAAAAAATTTGAATTGATTTCGCAAGACGATCAAAGCGGCACATTTCCAAAAGATTTGACATCGATTACATTTTTTTTTCTCTTAAATTAGCAAATCAGTGTCTCAGCGAATTTTATCAAGTGATTTCGCCTTATTTTTTATGAAAATAATTGTTTATTTAAGAAAAACGTGATACAACGACCATTTATATTGTTACTTATATAGGTAGATCTTGGTCTATAGACGACTTAGGCCTTGTATACATGCCAATCATAACACGGGTGTACTCCAGGTACATTGCAAGCTTGAGTCGATGACCTCAACAAGACAGGAATGTTGATGAATATAGTTCGAATGATATATGTACACACAGCTTAAACGTCAACATATTTTCAATTGATATCAGACAGATTTTGATAAGCTCTACTTTTTAACGTTTCCAAGACGATATTCTAGATATGTATAAACCACACAACATACATATACAATACAGCGTAAGAGACATATAGTTGCAGAATGCAATCAGGTCAAATGTGAAAATGGTGGTATATTGGAATTTGTCGTCGTCCCTTTCGTGCTATGCCTGTTATCTGCGTGGACTGAAAGAATCTATGATATTTTCGACAATGAATAACGTTTCGAGTCCTGCGACCGTAAGCAAAATAAACTATGTAACTTTGAATAACGAAGCTAATTGCTAATCAACAAAATAAAAAATCTCCAGTCGCAATATTATGATGAAACGATCGAGTACGCAACGTCTTGATCGCCGATTTCGTTTGGCCGTCAGAATTACAATTGGGTGACCGATCGAACTCTACATACTGCCGAAGCATACTGGCAATGATAAAATGTACCAGTAATGAAGAGAACCGAATAATAATAATAATAACAATAACGTTTTAATCGACGGAATGCAAGTACAGCGAGAAGTCGCACCTTACCCCTCGGCACGACCCGCCGAGATCGAGTGGTAGCGGCGGGGCGTGCAGTCAGTCAGGCGCGGCAATCCGCGTCTTCATATTATCCCCTCTCAAATCGTTGAGGCATCACCACCGGCACTACCGCATGTGCGCCGTTTCCCCACTCCGAGAGGAATATCATCTCCCTCCCTTTTGCTTAGAAGGGAAAACGTACGAATCCCCTCTCCGCTATCGTCGCTTCGACGCTTTCTCCCCACCTAGAGTCGCGCATAAGCAACGACGAGACTCAACTTGTGTTCGAGACTACGCGATAGCTCGCTCGCGTGCGAGTCAACCTGTTCCATCCCCCACCCACGCGATCTCGAGCGTGATGCTCGCGCGAGTTTGTCTGCCCCACTCTCGCCCACTCTTTCTCCTTTGCTCTCGTTCTTTATTCTCGTTCATTCGTTCTTCGTTTCTCTCCTTCATTGTCTTTCCGTCTCTCGCTCTCTCGACGTCTCTCGACTTGCACCGTTGCTCGGCGCATGCGTTTGCCTCTGTAACTTGGCCCTGCTCACTTTTACCATCGATATATACAGATATATACTTGTTCCCGCTGTACTCTGTGTACTGTATACTACGTATATATATAAATATACTCTGGTGTGTACGCGTTCGTGTAATAATAATAAGAAGAGAGCAACTCTATGAGGAACCAACGGCCTCCGACCCGTTCACCCTATGCTAGGTGGAGCCGGTCTGTACCCTCAGTGACTCTCAAGTTGCGGAGCCTTCATACTTTTCCGTTCGTATTATTCGTTCGTTCAACTCGTACCTATATACTGTACCACTTCCGTTCCGAATGTGTTTCTTCTCTTTTTTTCATCATTCTTTCAAAGTTTCGTATCTCGAGTTACCCGAATTTCTTCTGGCTACCGCTATACTTGTGCCTACAGATTTTGATCTAGTCGAGACATAATCAATTTTAAGTAATATACTTATCGATCCAAAAATTTCAGGATATCGCTTAAAAACTTCCGGATAAGTTCGTTGTCTCCTGGGGGTCAAGATACACCGGGACTGTTCGTAAAAATCAAAAAATGTCATTTTGACTTTCACGTTTTTTATATATTAAGACAGGAGTGAAATTCATTCTGAAATGAAACTCTGAAGAGATGAGAGCGAGCCTCGATGCTGATGCAATTTCCTCGATTTCTTCTTGAGCTCATCGTTGTCCGGATTGACCGATACCGGATATCCGGTGAAGACGAGACTCGGCCAGCGGTGTGTTGAGAACCGCCGCGGGTGTGACCGTGAACGAGGAGGCAGGAAAGCAAGCAGGAGAGTTGCGGAGAGCACCACCGGTATATCCATGCATCTTTCTCTCTCTGCTTCCTCTCTTTCTCCTTCTCTTTCTCTTCCTCTCAGGCCTTTTGCTCGAGCAGCTCGCGTAGCTTGAATACTGGCCATGTTCATGCCGAGGTGGACTCACGGCGAAGTGGCATCGGGTGGGGAATCTGGGCGCACATACGAGTAGCGACGTTGGTAGGGGAAGTCAGCGGATGCCGGCATCGTTATATAGACTGTGTATTGTGTCGCGCGAACCGACGCCATCAGCAGCGCTGCTTCTGTGCACTCCCTCTTTCTACCCTCTCGCCCTCTCCTCCTTTCTCATCGCACGCAAACGCCGGCTGATGCTCTCCTGCACGTTGATTCACGGTTTCGACGTTGCTCTGCTTCAAACTGGAGGGGAGATTCTTCTCAGTTTCGTTTCAGTGGAAATATATGAGGGAGAGAAAGAGAGAGAGAGAGAGAGAGAGAGAGAGAAGATCCCGATGCAATGGTACAAACTTCTAGGGGTTGAAGAGGGTATGAGAAGGAGAGAATCCGAGAAAGGAGGGGATTGTTCGAGGAAGGGAGGTCACTCGGAATATCGCCGAGAGATGACACCACCTTGCTTCTCCACAGCGTATAGAACGTGGATCGGGGCGCGTTGAGCTCACGCAGGTGTAACGTTCCGAACCGAAGATATACCCTCACTCCCGCCCACAGAAGGCACACAAAAACTTTAACCATTTCACCCTTCCCCACTTTTCTCTTCGTGTCGACGCGCTCCGGATACGACGCCGACCACCACCCTAATATTTTCCACCCCTTTTTACCTTCGCTCTCTCTCTCTCTCTCTCTCTCTTTCATTTTCATCCCTTAATTCCCCCTTTCGATCCCGTTACCTCTGCAGTTCTCTTTCTCTGGATATACGAAGTTATTTTATCATACACGTTTCCGAAATTTTAATTCCGTCCTTGTTCAGCTATCGGTCAAACATGCACGCGTGTTTGAACTTTTACTCCGTAACTTATGAGAATCCAGAAATTTTCGTTAGAGATTCAGCATGAATATTTTGTTGACACATCTTTCTCTTTTCGCTTCTTATTCCATGTAGCCTTTTCTTTTGATTTCTTTTTGCTTCGCGAAGACATCATCGTCGTGTCATTAATACAACCGCCCGAGTAGAAATTTTTTCGCGTTACACCCGGCGCTGATCCGGCCCTCGCCAGTCCTGATTCGGCGCTGATCAGGCCTGGCGAGCGCCGGATCAGCGCCGGATGTAACACGAAAAAATTTCTACTCGGGCGGTTCTACTCTGTTATCATCATCCTCATATTTTCCACCAATTTTAACCTTCGTTCTTTTCATTTTTAATCTCTTAATTCACCTCGGGGTATCTGTTCCTGTTGTCTGTTTCGTTTCCTCGATGCACGCAGGTATTTCCTCATATATGTACATGCGAGAATAATTCTTCCTTTCTCAACCATTACGCGTGCTTGCGCTTAATCCGTGACACATGAGAATCGCCAATACTTCATACTCCAGGCATCATGGAAATATCTCTCTACTTTCTTTTTCTCATATCATTTTTTTTCTCCACTTTTTTGAATGCTTATTTGTTCGGGTAAGATCTCCTAATATAGATGTAATTCGTCCAGTCAACGTATATCATAAGAAACGGCTCATCATCTCTCATCTACATTCTTCTGTCCATACCGCCCTTCATGTACGACGGTTTTTGAACACATCTTCTTAGTTTTCGATCAAACATAAAGCACGACGCTCGCGTCGATGAAAATGAAGAAACAAGAGACGAAAAAAAAATTATGAAACGAGTTGATGATCGATTGGGTCACGTGTTTGGCCCCTTTATAAAGATTTCACATAATAATTCGTTGATGGAAGCGTCTTTGCAAGATTATGCTTCTCGGAACGGAATGAAGAAAAAGGACAAAATGAAAAAGCAAAGATATGTACGCGAACAACTTCAATTTACAACTTTTTTCCAATATTTTTCGTATGCGGGACGCGCGATTGACGAGTGATTGCAGACGTGTCATCCTCAGCACGAGCCACCGTGTCATCAATTATTTCATTAAAATAATCTGGTCAGGCGGACCCCCGATTACTGGAGATAGCAGCTTCATTTTTCGTCGCCTGTCTGTTCTCTTTAAAATCAGCTTATTTTTGCCGTTTGCTTTTCTTCAAGCTTCTTGTTTTCTTTATTTCCGTTTCATTTTATTCTCAAGCTCTCACTATTTTTTGATTCTAATTACAGTAGTAGTTCATTGATCTTCCTACTATACATATTTATTAAATTTAATTAAATTCTTTTCCTCCCCTGACAGGTATCAACTGAGAAAATAGCTATTACGATCAGATCTTATTTTTTGAAGAAGAAAACATCAGTCTCTGTTTTATTATTTTGATTTCTGCCTATCCTTCACCGTGAAGGTTTCATGCACTTCTGAAGCGTGTGGATTTCGAACACTAATTTTTTTTTTGAACGTGTGTATCTACTAGAGTACACAATTAACGCATTGCAATGCCAGTTTTATATACATTATATAATACTTTTGATGTAACTTGAAATAATAAATGAAAAATTCCGATCGAAATTTCGAGTAACGACTTATCATATCTCGACGTGGTAATAATCGCAGGCAATTTTATTTACAAAGCTTGTACACATTTTCGCCTCGAATCCCCCTGGTGATTCTCCGGGCACTGGGGATCCATTTTCATGCGATGGGAAGGTAAATTTTACGACAGAGCGCGAGAAAGAGAGGAAGACTCGGGGGTCGCGATAAATGGTAGGGAAAGTTTCCATTTGGATCAGAGAGCGTGTGAGTGAAATTCGGAGGGGATTTTGCTTCCCTCTCCACACATGTATTTCCCCTGAAACTCTTCTCGTTCTGCGTGCAAATGTAGGTGCAGATTCCGTCACTCTGTTCGTCCACTCTCGTAATGCGATATCAGCTTTTCGTGCTCGTTAAAGGATCATACGTAATTTAAGCCCCCGCTGCCTTTTCAAGCTTTCATATACTCACATTAAATATCCTTTTTAATGTCAAGCGACAAATTATTTCTCGAATTGAGTGGTTTTTATAATCCATGTTTTATCGGCACAGTATTCAGACGTGAAGAAATTATTGCATATGTGCATAATATTATATTATACTTTTGTCAACGAATCAATACATATTTGTCGAATAGCTTATGTAGGCGGGGAGCGAGGGGCAAGATGGGCCCCCTAAAATTCCTACGCTAATGTTCATCAAATGTATATAGTTTTTGATGAATGAGCGATAATTTTAATGTTGATTTCGAGCTCTACTGTTTGTTGTACAAGCTCATACGTAACAGAGATGGAGCATATCCTGCGGCTAAATTGCAGTAATTCTCCACCTTTAGCATCAGTATCAAAATTGCTAATAGCATTTTCAACATCGGTCGTGTGTTATCAGCTTCAGCAATCGTATGAGAATTGGTAGTGATTTTTTAAGTTATTGGCACGGGTCTGGAAAAATACTATAGTATAGATGTTTTTTAAGTTTTCCGAAATGTTTGTTAGGCAATTAGGACGTTTTTACGATTCAATATAATATCGACTCTAAACATTTAGCTTGTGATATTGAAAAATTTATCTGGGAAAAAAAGGTCTCTTTTCGCGGGCGAATTAAATGTAACGAGCTGACACGCGTGGAGTGTGTGTGTGTGTGTATCGTTGGTCCGGTGTCGAATTTAACGATTCTCTTGACGTCGCGACGCATCAACCTTCGTCATATAGACGGCTTTCCACCATACGTGTATTACTTCCTGCAGGAGGGCAACGCCAGTAAATACCGAGGATGAATGTATATCGATGTATACGCACGCGTATATACGTATACACGCGTATAACAAACGCTTTGCCGCTATTGGCCTTTCCTCCATGAACGATGCAATGCCAATTCCCGCAGTTCCATTATCAATGTATATTCATAGATACACGGACTCAAGCAGCCACCAGGCGGACGTATATTTCGCGTGCGTGCGATTCAGTCGATAGTTTTGGCCTGTGTATACATTATATGAATGTATATGCGGACAACATGTGAGAGATATACGCGTCGAAACCATGAACCAAGACTGCTTAACGTTCGCCTGTACAATTATGCTGTAATTAGCAAATTTGAATACTCCGCACGGTTCGGATCGATCGATGCTTGATGAATTATTGGGTTCCGTATGTGTGATGTATATCACATATTTACCTTCGTCTCTCTCCCTCTCTCTTTCTCGAGTTCATATGTATGCTCGTTTGCGTTACCCCTCCCAGATAACTTGTCCGAGCCATCCGAATGCGAAAATAAGCCTCTCTCCGTCATGATAATGTAATCGGAGCTTGGCAGGAAGTTTACGAAAACCAAGAAACATGGAAACTCTAGCTATTCAATACATAACTTCAGTATGATATACAAATGTATATATAAATTTGTTGTTACAATGGAACGATTGCATTTGCAAACTATAACCGTTTATTTTGTTTAAAAATCCAATCCAACGCGGAGTTTCCTGTTATAAATCCTGGATCGATTTCTCGAATCTTTGATGATGAATATGTTATTGGTATTTCTCAATGTGTGATCCATATTTGAACTCTTTCAGAGTGCCTATATGGATATCGCAGGAATGTATGTAATATATTCTGTTTTAATTTACGAGTCAAATTAAGGGGTCGCTGTTGGCATAATCGAGAATCTCATGAAAATTGTCGATTAATTTGGATTGTTTCGCGGCTCGAGTGCGCATCCCTTGAAACGCGAGGGATTTTGCTGTGAATATCGCAAGGGTCCATCCACGACGGATTATTCTCTCTATGTATACACACTGTTTCGTCTATAGAAAACCGATAACAATTATTTTCGTCATTTCCTGGATTGCCAAGCGCGTGCACTCCCTCTCCTCGTGCTCTTGTGCCCTCGCAGTTACACTACTATACGTAGAGAGGCCGCAGAAGGGTAAACCAATGATCGATTTCTCCGCGAAATTGTACAAACCTCGTGTGTTACGCGAAACGGGAGCAAAGGGGAACTGTGATTTCAAAACAGATTGGCCCTGGCCTTCTATCTCTCTCTCTCTTCATCCCATATCGATTGGTAACTCGTATCCCCAATTGAAAGAAACTTAACACTTTATTGTTTTAACCAGTTTCGAAGGTATCTTTCCCTTCGCGAATAAAAATGTAATATACGTATAAATATATGTAGAGACTTTGCATGGACGCGAACGCGATGCGATTTTGGTTTTTTTGCAAGGTTCGTAAAATTGGCTCCCATGCGCAAAGGAAATAAGGAGCATCGAGCCTTTTGAAATCTTTTTTCGCTACGAATACCCTCTTTTTCAAGTCCGTAAAAACGGTAGCAAAAAAGGTCCCTCCCGCTCGCGGAGAGAATGAAAAGGCCTCATATGTTTGCTCATGCTAACGCGGTACACGCCGTAATATCAAACTTTGCGCACACTCCGATAGCGATACACCGTGCGCTCTCTCATCGCTCCGCGGCAAAAACTGTATTTACATATACGTATACATATTCGCACAGTGCTGGCGAATCTAATGTATTTATACATATAGATACGTGCGTAAACGTATCTTTGAAGCTTGTCCGAACCGCTCTTCCCAATCTCCGAGGGTCACACCCCTGATGCCAGATGATCCTTGAATTTTGATAAATCTGGGATAAATCTCTATACGAATATTCTATTACCAGGTTTGCGCGATATTGAAAAAAAATTTTGCCTTTAAAAATATAGACTATACATTCGCTAAAATAGAGTCAATAAAATATCATGTAAATTGTGTTCCTATAAGGCCACACGTAGGGAATAATTTGTTAAATTTTTTTCAATGTGGATTAAAAAATAATAATTTGTTACGTTTTTTTCAATGTGGATTAAAAAATAAATAGCACGCACATATTCGTTTGAAAATCGATCGCTTTTCTTTCAATCTAAGAATTTTTGAATTAAGACGTCACATTCTAACAGTGCATAGTACATCATTCTCTCGAAGATATGTATATGCAAAATACGTATGCATATTTCACATGTGTATTGATCATGAAACAAATTTCTCTGTTTTAGGTAAGTCTGAATTTAACGGCATGCTTTCACTGCGAAATGTGCCAGCGAGCGCTCTCTACTTGCGGTTTACGTGAGTAAAATTGACATAGACTTTTCGTCCGAGTCTTGTGTAACTGTATATACTACTATTTTCCAGATATATTTTTGTATATACAAGTCCTGCGGATAATTTATCGAACATTCTCAACGTGCACAGGCGTCAATTTTTTTAACTGAAAATGTCTAAAAAATGAATATATAGAGATTCTATTTGTAAAAGTGTGAACGTCAAAAGAATTGAAAAATGATATAAGTAACAGTGTACGATATTCATTTGTGAAAAAAATGTTTCGATCGTCCATCCTCTTTCGTCTCTCACGCGGGTCTATTGCTGCGTTGAAAACGACTCGTAACGACAACGAGGACGAAAAGGAAGAAGACACACGATAACGGTGAGTGGCGAGGGAAGGTTAAGGCGGTGAGACGCTGAAGTGAAGACAGAGACGCCTGGACGAAGAGGTGAAGTAACAGGATCGCAACAAGTGACCGCCTGCCTCGCCCTCCTTCTATTATCATTCGTATATACTTTATGTATATACATATAATGTATCTACACCATAATATATATTTCTATGCTACATATGTGTGAGGATTCTTGCCCCCTCTATTCGACTCTCCTTTCCACGATCGCGCCAACTTCGAAGATATTCGCTCCTGCTTTTTCCTCTACCTATACTACTCTTACCATCTCATTCTTCAATACTCTTAAACCTCTTTGCATTGTCCGAGCGCTGTTACCTCTATTACTGATCCTCAGGGTGCACTACACTGCTTGATGCAAAGACTACATTTTTTTTCTGATTTCCTTTTTTCGCTTCAAACGTTATTAGAAAATCAATTTTTGTTATTATAGGTTCACGTTATGAGCATTGTCACATTTGCTAGCAAGTATTTTATCGGGGATTTCGGATCTGGAACATATATTAGAATCCACGGAAATATAACGCTTTATTTTGTCAGAAAGTCATCAGAGCCGTGAACATAAATTTCCAGTCGGCGCGATCTATCAAGTCTTAATAAAAAAATTGTCACGTCTCTTTCAATTAGGTAATTATTTTAATGAAAATTAAAATTTTTTTTCGTCCGTTTCATATAAATCTATAATGAATTCGGATTACATATGGATTCTTATTATTAACAAAGGAAAGCACGCGCATAATAATTTATCAAAATTTCATATCAGAAATTTAATATTCATCGTTAATCTACACCCGAGTCTGGAAACAATAATTTATCGCACTTGGGCACTCTCCGCGCGTTTCTTCCTCATCTTCGACACGTTCTTTCCGAGACCAAAGGGAGTATGTAGAGAGACAGTTAGGAAACTGGAGAAGTGCGGTATATAATGGCTGTCCGCCTCTATTTTCTCTCGTCTCGCACTCATTATGCGCCCGCGGGCGATCCGAAACACGCACGCGAGATTATCCATATTCAAAGCTCTCGGAAGAGAAATTTCCAGAGCTTCCACATGCAAGAGGCTTGTGAATATTATTTTATTTCTAGCGAATATTAATATTTTATATACCTCTTTCGGATGGAATTATACATACAATTGTTAAAACTCTCGTAATTAAAACCGTGAAGGGTGTCGTGCTTGATTGACCAGCACTGATGTATACATGCAATCGTAGTTATATGTATGTGGACGAAAGATTTTAGCATCGCTCCTCATTTCATTTTGTTTTCTCGATCCTCTTTTTGTTAAGATTTTCAACGTATGTTCCAACAACAGAGCTCATCATGGGCTTTCGTATACGAGCGCGCATCGTAGAAGAAAATTAAAAAATGAAGAAAAGCTGAACTTCGTGGTCGAGAGGCATGTGCATTACGCGGGATGCATACCAAACGTCTTCCGGGTTTGTGTATATACATACATATATGTATTTTGTACGCCTTTTCTCTTACTCGACGACCCAGAACGGTGCAAGAGCGCGTGAACTCCGAGTATATATTATGTATACATACAACTATATGTATATTTATATATTTGTCTTAATTCTTGAAGAAATCAAGTAAATTTGACTTTGGATTTGATTTTATTGCAAAATAATGCGTGCACGCGATATATCATGTTGTGTATTTCCTAAATTTGAAATTCGTTCATTTACGAAAAGTATTTGATAAGAAAAATTAGTGCGTAATTGCAGGTCGTCGTAACACGAAGGAAATCGTGGCAAAAAGGATCAACTCATTTCTCCTCTTTCGTTGGACACCTCTCTCTTACTCTCTTAAGTCGTATTTTTTCTTCGTTGTGCGGTTATCCACCTTCATTGCACCGGTTCGTAGTCGTTCTGGCGCAACCATCTCCTCCCTCTCGCTCACTCTTCTTCTTTCTGACACAGCTTTTCTCTCTACGTCCGTTGCTCGAAGGCGCGCACATTCCAAGGTTCGATGTTGCACCGAGAGCTCTCTCGGCTCATGCAGCTTTGTGGCAGTACCGTGCTTACGATGCGATAAGTACGTCGAAGAGCGGTAATTCGTGCGAGACGAACGAACCCAACACACGAGGATTCTTCCTCGTATTAGTCGTAAGCTTCTCCAATACGAAACTCCATCCGTACATTAATGATCCATCAGTACGAATAAGATATCTTCCTCGCTTAATATCAAAAATAATATATACCATGAACGTTCAAAAGGAAATACAGATAAAACTTCTCAGGTTTCTGATGTAAGTATCTAACGATCGCAAGATATTCTTTCGTTCGATTCTCGGTATACTTCGTCACCGCTATCTCCATATTTTTAATGTGATACAGACCATTTTTTAGGAAATGACATTAAACTTTTTTTAGGTTAGACATTTTTTGTTAGATCCTATGTTAGCCATATTCACTTGTGTTATTTAGATGACTCTTTATTCACTGACGTATATCGATGAATCATCACTTCCGGAACATGAGCGGATATATAGAGAAAAATAAGGTGCGGTTTTTGTTGTAATCTCCAACTACTTAGGCAATCCTTGAAACATCAATCATCATTAAAAATATTATAATATGTATGAGGAGATACGCGTTTGTTGCTTAACTGGTAAAACACTCGTCCAGAATGAATCGGGCTTATATATCGTATTTTCTTTCCAAAAATTAAATTTTATTTGAACCTTTTTTTCATCTCGTCCGAGTATTGTTTTTTAGAATTACGAAACAATAAAGACCTCACATGCGGGATATTCGTTAATAGTTTTCTACGTGGACATTTTCAATAGAAGCGCGAAGACAAAAGAGAATATAAAGAAGAAATCGAGACAGGGAGAATTCTTATAAAAAAAGTACATTATTTATCTGCTATACGTATAATCCTCTCTGGATCAAGTTCTAGCAGCGGAAAATCAAAATTTCTCTATTGAAGTTCTATAGTTTTGTTAATTTTTTAGGACTTTGTTGAAATTTGCACGAGCAGGCTTCTTTGATACGACCCGTATTTCAAGAGGCTTTACCATTTATATATTCAGATATTTATTGGTAAAAATTGCAATTTCCAGTCCTCTTTCATAAGAGCTGGATATAAGATAAGAGCTGGATATGAGCTTTCATAAGTGTTAAATATGTATTGCGACATTCTTCAAGATGGTGAAACGTATGAAATTTTGCATGTCTCTTTTTAGTACTTCTCAAGGAGTTTCCTTTAGTTTTGAAAAAAATTGTAAGATTTTTTTACAGTAGCAATTCTAGGTCCTGGTCGATGACCTTGATTTTTGAGTATGTAGCTCTTGAATCAATTTGCAATAAATTTTCTTAATAAACATAAGCTCAAAAACCGCGTGGTACAGATTAGATAAACTATGAACAAATTCAATGATTCGAGCACACCTATAGAACTATACCTTAAGCGAACGGATATATGGAATGTCTGACCATTCAACGACTCATACTACTTCGTGCGCTAGCACGTATCCTTACTCTTTGTACGTTCATTCAACAAGTCAATAAGCTCCTCCGTGTTTTTGTTTATGAAGTTATAAGAGTCCATCAGGATTTAGTAAAGTCAATCTGAAGGAGCTGAGTAAAAGAATGAATTAAAATTATTTTATATTTTCGGTAATGAAGAATTTTGTTCTACAAGCTTTTTGGATAAGAGAATAAGAAAGCTGTCTCGTTTCGGTTTGGGTAGCAATTTTCAAGTGGAATATGTATCAGCACAAGGCAGCCTGGATGCTTTCAACTCTCGTCCAGAGTTCATGAATTTATTATAAAGCCTACGGCGTGCATTTTTACAACGCAATGACTGTTAACTAATAATATATTTATGCTCGAGAGAGACTGAGGAAGCGACACGCGCGACTTGACGAAAACGACAAGTTGAACAAAATGATGGGTCGAAAGGAGACGACGATGTTAATAAAAGTACAGAGAGCAGGAGGGGCTAAGAATTTCATGCGTTATATGTATATAGGTCCCAAGCTTTTCTCGACTATCAAACCGTCCTCGCAGTACTCGATTTTTTGCCCGTTTTGATGATGACCTCATATACTTTCTCTTATTCCATCTCATTTTCTCTAATTCTAATCAAATCTATACAAATTTTCTTTCCAATATTATTCGAATCAAGCCATGTTATATAATTTGTACTTTTATAGTTAATTTCTTTAATATATATTCCTAAGTATCAAGCTCATTCGGCCGGGTGTATAATTAATTTCACAATTTAGTTGGCTTTGATCATGATTTTTCGATATTTAATTCGTGACCTTTGTTTCGCGCGGAACGCTGCGACCCGATTTTTGAACCAGCTGCCGCGAGAGTAATCCGATAATGCAGGTGCAGTCCTTTCCGAGTTCGATAAACACGCGTCACCGAGGCGAACATATTTTTTTAATGCGAAATAAATATCACCGTGCTCTCTGCTCTCTTCTGTCGCTGTTCTATTCTTTATCCACAAAACCGTGCCCCCGGATGCCCGCGAAGGTCGATCGATACGTGAATAAATAATTAATAAAACGAGCATGACGATTGAATTCACCTGCAGCTTTCCTTCTCTCAATCTCGCGCCAGGTGATTTCGCAGAAAATATACGAAAAAAGGTCGCAACGATAAATTTCTTTCAGACGTTGATTCAAGGACATTAAATAAAAAAGGCATTACGGGAAAAAAAAGATGAACGGATTTTTGTACTTCTCGCAATAATCTGACGATCTTTTGTGACACCGACGTCTCGCGAAATTTTATTTCGAGAAATAGATACATACGTATACTAACGATGAGAGATGAGACGAGATAACACCTTGCACCTTTTGAGAATTAAAGTGTACATTTCGTTTCACGTTACGATTTTTAATGAATTCGAGCTCGACAACTCTGATGTATTTTTCTTTGTAAAATTATTCCATCGATTTTGATTTCTGACGGATAAGAAACAGAAATCCATGCGTTTCAATGATTCAAAGTTAATCATATATAAAAAACGGATGAGAGAAAAGCATCGGTGCATCTTTTCAAAATCAACAAACATGCATGCATGTTTTCTTCATCATGTATTCTTGATTTTTTAATGAGCTTTGAGTCCGAAAATGTCAAACATTTTCTTTAGCGATTTGGATTAATTGAAGCAGATGAAAAGCGATACTTCATTTTGTTTTCATACCCTTCATTGTAGAATTTACATTTTAGTAGAGACGGATGGGAGAAACGATACAAGAGCGCATGCACCACGCGTCTCGTCTCGCTTTTCGCGGATTAATCTTTTTTCCTTCCTTCTCGGAGCAACATATCAGCGACGAAACGCAGGCATTCTGGTCTCTCGGCGGCTAACAAGAATAAAGGACGGGTAGCGAAAAAGGGAGAGAAAAAGATGCCTGCCATGTCGGGACACTCGCGAATCTGCGCGAGCGCAACGCTCTACGCAGTGAAACACAAAAAAGGAACAGCGACACGACGAAGCAAGGATTCGCGCGCTCGCTCGTTCACGCGGAGCTCACGCTCAGGAGGGATCTAATATATACGTGTATATGAGAAAAGACGAAGAGAGAGGATATAGATGCGAAGGAGCGCGAGAAGGGCGCGCGGTGGGATAAAATAGAAAACGCGAGAAAAGGAAAGGGTAGAGAGTAGAAAAAAGCAGGATTCGCGTGGCTCGATACTCGAAAGTCCGCAGCGGAGAGCACACGCCGGGTGAGCGAAAGAGAAACTAAATAGACTATACACTATACATATACGTATGGATGCTTGTATACATGTGTATATATGTACACAGAATGTTCTTCCTCGGCACTCTTGGCTCACTATGTACCCTCACCGCGGTTCTCCGCAGCCACTCTTTTTCTCCATGCATCTCATCTCTTTATGTTTGAGTATTCCATACACTCACATTTGTAAGGGCGAGCTCGGATTTTTCAAGACACGTTCGATTTCTATTTGAACGATGCCCTTTCTCATGTGTCCAAGTATACAAGTTTTCTGTCTTAATTTGCACCGATTATGTTTTTATGACAAAAACATACACGGTAGGCGAATTTCAAAATCTAAATTTCTAATGCCGTTCATAGTGATGAAAAATCAGGAAAGGAAACGATAACTCTAGTTATCATTGATGAGAATAATGAATTGTACATTCGTTTAAGAATAATAACCATCAGTCGATCGTAGTTCAAGGGCATAGATTTGAGCGCGACATCGACATGAAAATCATGTGTTGCTTATTAATACTCAAGTCAGCCTCGTATATGATGTACAGAGAGTGATAACCTGGTGGAGACTTGGTCGAGAGGGAGAACCCCAACAGAGCTACAGGGGAAGAAATGGGCATGCATGCACAGAGACCTTTTTCATCTCTCTTTACTCTTACGATCTCGACGAATTGTACGGACGAATGTTCGCAATTGGATACCGGCTACGTAAAAAACGTGTAGACTCTATGCATATATGGAAAACTTAATTTAGACTTCGTTTAAATGAAAAAATATCATTGGCCAATACTTGTACGTAAAATCATATTATACAAAAGCGAAATGTGAGATAATGTTATGTAAAGTACGTGGTGACACGATAAAATACGTATACATATGTACAATATGATGTTATAGGTTATCAGGTATACGTAGTTAATATAATACTCACAAAAACACCATCAAGATGGTGTAAAAAAGGAGGCAAGTACATTTTTTCATAGCTAATTCACTAAATAATAATTAAGATTATTTAAAAAATATACGAATGAGTTTATAAATATATAAAAATTCAATCAGAGTACGATAATATTAGAGAATACTTGCCGAGAAATATATTTAATAATAAACTCGGCAAGTATTTTTCGAAAATGTACTTGCCTGGAGTCTCTACCGCGACTCTTGATAATAATAATTTTTAATATCAACATATATCCTTCTATTTTTCATTTTTTTCATTGAATTTGTTGCAGAGGGTACATAAAAAATAACATGAATTGATCGATAAGGATAATCTAAAAGTTGAAATATCGCATTGTTTAAACATATTATTTGTACATACACCTGATAATAAACTTTTGTAAAAAATAGCACTATTGGTGAAAATAAAAGCTATTATATAGGTCAGCGAATAACGGTATTGATACTCGGAGCAAGCAATATTTGTAAAATGAAGTACTCGAAAGTACAGTCGATGTGTACATAACGGCTCTCAGAGACGTTGACTCGATGGCGAAGAACGTTCGAACTCCCTTTTTCGAGGTATAAATACTAGGGCAAAATTCCGTCTCATCCGCGGCAGTTCTCCAGCTTTGCCTGATGGATCCGCTTTATATACATGTATATGTATACATGTGTGTTGTGTATACACGTATACATGGATGGATATGCGAGCACATATAGAGACAACAGCGAGTATCGCGTCTGCGTGGACTTCAAAGTTAGGTATTTGTGACGCGAGTTAGCCAAGTACATCCGAGTCCTATCCAATACTGCGCGAGCGAGTAACGCCTGTGGGCTCTAACGTTCATGTTACTCGCTAGCGCGTATCCTCTTCTTACTCGGATGTACTCGAATGCGGATACGAAACCTCGTACATGGCTATCCACCTACACATGTTCTACTCGCTTTAATACATCCAAATCTCTATCTTTGTATTTCTCTCTATCTCTATCGCTGTTGTTCAAGAACGAAAGAGAGAGAGAGTGAGAGATTATATGCAGAGTGAGATGGCGAGTCGGAGATTTTCCTCTCTATCTTCGTTCATGCACGTCGTGCGATAGTGCAGAGTGAAAATTGTTTCGAGAAGAGAGACCGGTAGCCAGGGTGGGGACAGAATTAGATCCGAAAGGAGAGTACGAGCGCGAGTGTACTCGCCAAACCTGAGAGTATGCGCTACATTGGCCCGCATTGGCGTCGCTCGAGCGCAAGTTAGCACAGAGGGCGTGTCGTACGTTGCTGATTTCTGCGCGTTGTTCCTGCTCTGCCTCCGGCGCACGTATACTCGCGGATAATATGTGTATGCGAAAATTCTATATACATATACATATGCGTGTATTTACAGACACATGTATGTGTATATTATCCATTGCACTTTTCTCAGAGATCCTGCAGTCCCTATCATGCGCTCCCAGCGCGCGAGCAACAGCCTGCGAAAAAAAGAAAATCGAATTTCATGGGACGAAATACCGTGAAAAATTGTTTTACGGGGCTATTCATTATTCCCGGTTAATTCGACGTTCGTAAACGAGAGAAAGGAGGAAAATGTTGACACTTTATTCATTGAGTAAAAATTTTAGTTCATCGTGGAAAACTAAATAGCTATAAAATATTGTATTCCAGGTTAAATCCCAAGTATATGATCAATTAAGTATATTAGATATATTATTAAATAGTTGGATGATTATAAACTTGAAAACTGGAGCACTTGGCACAAAGCGAGTCTTTCGTGACTCTTGCCCCGTCATCACATTTAGATAGTGGTTCGGGAATTCCAAAATTCGTTGGATTATCTCTGCACCCAGCTGCAATTACGCGTTCAGGTTAAAACGGGTGCTGATGATCTCAAGGCTTTATTCCGCGTATATGTATACGTATACACATTTGTATACACATACATATTAAGGTATAATCCTCTCTTACTCCATCTCGCCCATCCTCATATGCGCGATTTGGGCTTGGTTAAGCTAATCTTTAACACCTTTCGCCTCTACGCCGAGTAACAAATGCACTGTGGATTTGGCGAACAAAATAGTCGAAGGAAGACCATTCGACAGCGAGTTGACTGAATCTCTTGTTTTATATTGTGTCGATCAATTTCTTCCTTTTTACGGGAAATATACATTCTCATCTTGAGACCTTATCAGCATGATTACTATGTATTTTATTATTCAGCAAATGAATAAATTAATAAATAATTAACTCGATGGACAAATTGGAATGAAAAATAGAAACGATATCGAAGTGTTCAATTTCTGACGTGAGAATAACAAATTCAGTGCAAATTTCAAGAAAAAGATAGTCGACGCACAAAGTTCAGTTGACAGGAAGTTACTTCAGTCTTCCGTTTCGTCATGTCGTCAATTAATTGTGTCCCTGCTTCTGGATGAATTCTATGTACTCTCATCTCGATGCCTCTTCATGATTACAATTTGTTGCATTCCTTAAAAAAACAAATGAATCAACAATTTACCGTCGTGCATACAAATTTTAAGATCGTATATTGAACGACTTGATCAAAAGGAGAATGACAAATGTATCGATGAATGAATATTTGAAAAGTTCCCTTTATTTTATCGTTTATTTCATCGTTATTCTTTTAGTGTGTTTATATTAATCTCTCTTGTTTCAGATATTAAAATTATATTCCTTTTTAGACGAAATATTTTTGATAAAATGTGTAACAATGTGCGGTGTTCTATTAGAATCTGCGATTACGCAGTATGACAGAATTATTTTTTCTTCGACTTTCTGAATACATACATCTATATGTGTACACACATCTCCGCTTTGTAACTACGAGGAACGGGCACACGCCTCTCACCATTACGAAATCGGCGATAGAGGACCACGGGACTAAAACGACGCCTGGCGAGAGAAAGAGAGAGACGGACTATGTACATTTAACAGTAGATATTATTACTGATATATACAAGTATACAGATGTACACAGAAATGTAGGTTCCTCGGAGTTCTTACACTGTAATCCGTGGTTGCATAGCGAGAGTCGTCCATGCTCCGCGTGACCTCGCGTCCATTCTTTTTTTTCTTCTCTTTCGTCTATATCTGCTTCGATGATGGTGCGAGTAAGCGTACTTTTTATTTTTTTCGATGCCGGATTCGACTGTCCCAGATTTTTGCTGATAACTCTCATCACTGAATAGTATTAATCATTTTTTAGTTTCCGTGCGGGATATGTATAGCTCCCAAATGCTACTGACATTACTGAAGTAAAACGGGTTTCTCCTCGCGACAAGGGAACAAATTCATAAATTGAAAATATATTTTTTTATGATCTTTACTCGTATATGTATCTATAGGATTAACAAAGTTACCTTTCTCCATGAGGTATTTCAGCTTCTACAATTAAATCAGGCCTCATTGTCGTTTCACTTTCTTTTTCAATGCAACTCCCACTCCGGTTCACAAAATTTCTCGACGTTTCCTCTGCGCTCTCTTCGTATATTTTACCACGCCAGTTTACCGAGAGAGTTCGTTGCTTAAAAATGTTGAAGATGGTCTATACCCAATCGCGAGATCTTGAGGCGAAAATAAACGAAAGTGTTTCAACGGACGAACGTAAAATATTGCATGGTAAAATAATAAATGGAAGCGAAATCGCATAAAAGACAGAGTATTACATTCTTTGGGTTACAACCTTTTGTTACTGGTATATAGTCGTGATAAATCCGTACCCGCGGTGTATCATCTCGATCGTTCTTTTTTTTTCGACGAGAGAAGTCGCGACTGCTCATACATGCACCGGAGGACTCGACGGAATCATCCGAGGACTCGCGTCTTCTGCTATTGGAGCTTCCTCGTCCTCTCTTTCATGTATATAATCGCTCACTATTACACATACGGACATTGTATTTGCATAACGCGAGCCATACGAAATACGAAAGTTTCGAAAGATTACGCGTTGTCGTTTCGTCGATTCCATCACTCGCCTCGGCGCATGAAAAAGTTCGCGATAATTTGTCATCTCTTTCTCCTGCTTCATCTCTTTCTTTTCGCGTACACTCTCTTTATAAATGTTTCTCTCTTTTTTTCTTTTGGCCGTTCCCCGGTTGCAAAATTCTGGGAAAACCTGTCGTACAACACCCACTGAGAGTATAATACCGCAGAGATACGTGCCGTACTCGTGACTGTACTTTTTTACTGAGACAATGTTTATCCGGATGTCTGTGAGATACTTTTGAAAGGCGCGGTGAGGCGCGCGAATCACTTTGCCTTACTCCATCCGGTTAACTTCGCACATCGACGTTCTCTCATATAGATGCATGCGCGAACACGTTTTATGTATACATATATAGAATAAGTCCCCATACCGTTTCACTGATCCTGGGTTTGCCAACTTTCTCGTTACAATGTAGATGTTAAAAAATATACAGTCGAAAAGAATTTTACCCTTGATAATTCGAGGTCCCACGACTAGTTGTATTCACCGAAACAATGAGAAGTGGAAAGCCGATGCGTCAACATTCTTTTATTTACAAATTTACGTTGGGTTCCTTAAATTTTACATACATCTTTTGTCAGCTCCAATAAATTTTTAATAACAATATCTCCTGTCGATATATTTATTCATATAATAGATACTTAGATATAATAAATAGATACGTACATATAATAGATACCTACATGTTTTTCGTTAGTAAAAAAAAACGATTATAGGAGATACTTTGTTTTTTGTTTTTGACTTATAGATGAAAAATATGTACAGATTGAGGCAAAATTACAATAAACCAATTATTGAGGTACATTCAATCATAGACGTATCGTTCATTAGGGAGGAAAACCAGATTATTTTGAACAAGCGAGAGGAGTAGTCTTGCGGTTATGCAACATGAGACTCACTGCCATCACCAGATGGATACTGTGGTGCGTTCGAATACACATATATACATACGAACAAATATACGTTCCCACATATATCTATATAATAATAATATATCGGGCGATCCTGAATAACAATATCTTGTTCGGTCTGATAGGATTTATATTTATGAAGAGTGTGTGCGTTGGGTATTGCGAGATGAATCGATAGGCGCATCTCTCACTCGATCGTAGGACGTATACATAATATTACCCGGCGCCCCCGCGGGCCGAGTACGTAATTACAAAGTGATTAAGTCCGCACGCTGTGTGCTGAGATGGAGCCCACACGACTCGTCCGTTGCGCACACAAGTTATCCCAAATAATGATCTCCGCATTTTCCTTCTTTGCCTCAATGCCATATACATGCATATATGCTCTTTCATTCCCTATACCAAACGATTTTTGAGACGAGCCGATCGCACGACACGGAACTCAAACGCATCGTCTCTCCTCTCAATCAATTTATTTCGATTAACATTTTGATCGCGCTTATCTGATTCTCGTAGTATAGCGTCTGCTCATTTATGCGAAAACACATATCAGCGCTCGTGAAAGTTGTCGACTATATTTAATTCCGTGCTATAGTAGTTTTTGTTCATTCTTTTTCTATTATAATTTTTTGTAATTTTTGTTTAGAAGTGACTTTTTATGCGACGATCGATCATGCTGATGGTTGATATCGGATTCTCGATTTAATCCGCGGCAACGACACACTGCCGACCGCCCACATCGGCTTGTGAACTTTTAGCGTTTACCATTGTTTCGCACAAAAGCGTCGGCATTTTACTGGCCCGATGTTTTTATCCTTTGCCTCTGGCTCGGGGAATAACACCCGGAAAGTAATAATTGCTCACGTCCCTTTGATCCCTCTCATTCCCCGAGTTAATTGCATTCGGCTAAGGCCATCGTCGGAATATTGCAAGATCGTTCGATTCATGAGTTTTAAATCGACTTCTGAGAATTTTATTTCTCCTTGTGGGTACGGCGCGTGTACTTTTTAAATTATATCGGAGGATTCCTTCCTCAATTGAATTTGTGGGAAACTTCCGTTTCGAGAATCAACTCGATGCAGATTTTTATACCGAAAAATATTTTTTTTTTTCGCAACCATATAATTCAATCCAATCAATTCGATTTACTATGAAATTTGCTTTTTTTTTAATTTCATGAGCTTTTATTTTTATACTCTCACGATATCGAACGCACACCTCGACATTTTTTCCAGCTTAAAGGCTTGAAATTATTTTAACTCGAGAGTTATGTATGTATACATGCATAGACCCATAGATACATCGATATCTTTTGTAATGATTAAAAGCTATGAAAAATAATTTGAAGGCTTAAGGGGCCGTTGTGCCCCGGTCTCCCCTACTAAAAAATATCAATTATAATGGCGAAAAACAAAAAAAATTTGCAAACCGTCCGATTTGGCATGGAATGCCTCATATACATATGTAGGTCTGGCGTCAAAGTGCCAATTGCATATAAAAAGGGGATGAAAAAATCTAAAACAGGATTTATACTCTGGAGAATCCCAATATGCGAAAACCGACGCACTTTTTTATTCAACCCGCCTATTTTAATTCTCGTAAACGTGTTTCTGGATTAATTCTTGCTCTCGTTCGCCCTTTCGCTCGTTTAACATTGCATTAGCGCTGGTATTCAGCGTATTTCGAAAAGCAGCCGCCAGAACAGTGGCAAACGCGCGCTAACGCGGTAACAGACATACACTTGCGCGCGTATGTGCGCACATACCCGGAGCGTTATAATCGAGCTCTAGCAATTGCGAAGGGGGTCGCAGTCTCGACTCTCTCGTGGTAATTACCAATTAGCGATTATCTCATCTGCTAGTAAACGTATATGCAGAATTAAGCATAGAGAAGTTGTCAGTTCGCTATTTTCCCTCCCTTTTTCTTAGCATCTCTTGCCATGTTACATATATGTTGTACATAATTTTGTTCTGAAAACTCTTTCTATGTCGGAAAGTATTTCGACTTTGCGATATTCAACTAAGATTTTCTGTGCTCTTCACAAACTTCCTTCCGAATTTCGACTTTTTGTGGATTCGAAAAATGTCTTCTCATGTGTGTAGTCTCTCTCGGGATGCACAATTTTCAAAATGTTTACGAAAATAAAAAAAATTATAGCTACTAAGAAAAAAATATTTTTCTCTTATTATATACACAATTGAGTATATAAAACTTATATCCTTGAAATTAAAAAAAATCCTTTCTTAGTTTATTTTTATTTTTGTGTATATTATTTCTTCCTGAAAAAGTTTTTTGTACATTTGTTCGATATTTAATGAACATTTCCACATGCTTTTCACAAATTTTTTTTCGAATGTCGACCCTTTGCGGATTCCGAAATTTCCGTATAAGCGCACTTTTCTCGAGATATAAATTTTTTGAAAAAATGACGACGATAAAAAGTAATGAAGGCAAATAAATAATAAAAATGTTTCTCTCATATGTTTCAGGTAAGTTCCAACTTTATGCAAGACATAACTGGTCCCCATCCTCCTCGGATTTCTGATAAGGTACGAGCGCAACTCTGCTTTATTTTTATATATTTCGCGGCTTCAAACGTTCACGGTGCAGCGTGCAGTCGAGGCAAAGGGAAAACGGAGATTCTTGAAACTCGAGCTGATATCTTTCGTTGTTGTATATATACATCGCGACATTTAATGAACGGAGTCACGACAACTACATTTCTCGCATAAGGTATCATCATATGGGGCATGAGTTTTCAGGATCATTTTAGACGACCGGATGTACGCACCAGCTTGTTACGTATAATTGGACGTAGATCGAGAATCTCTTTTACGATATTTCTAAGCTGCAGTTGAAAATTAAAAAATCTAAATTAATAGCTATCCATGCATACATAGCGAGAATTGAATGGACGATAGGAAAACAAGTGTTTTTTACATAAACTTTTTCATGCATTTTGTACATTCACCGAAACTCGTGTGTCTGCATTTTTTGACTTGTGTCAAATATCTTAGTTTGTTGGCGCCCAACCGAGTGACATCGATCGCGTCAACTTGTTATAGCGAACATCGACTCGGTTCGTGTAACATAGTTCTTTTTTTCAAAAGATTTTAAATTTGGATAAATATATTTCCATTATTCTTCGTCAGCTCTCAGGAGTCCTATATCGAGATTTCGGTCTTCTTTCAACGACAGCGCTCGTTCTGATTTATCGACAGTTGGTATCAGCAGAGACTCGACACTGGATTTGCGAATAGAATCGTTCAGGGAGAGTCAAGCAGCAAAAAATATTGCACATACAATTGTTCTAATACACAAGATCACCGTATTCGCCGAACAAATTGTTAATCATTTATATATTTCATCCGACAATAGCGAGACTTAATAAAAGAAGCAACATTAGAGTCTCGCTGAACTTATCGATTACTGTTAATTGTGATATCGTTCTGCAATCAACTCTCCAGCTCAGCCCCACAACGTCAATACGTATTACAGTTCGATTAAGATTTCGCAATCTCGTTTTAAAATTGGGTTATACGCTCGT
Organism: Cremastinae sp. B BG-2022a; assembly: GCA_030522605.1. Taxonomy (NCBI): domain Eukaryota; kingdom Metazoa; phylum Arthropoda; class Insecta; order Hymenoptera; family Ichneumonidae; species Cremastinae sp. B BG-2022a. Next base: position 21,738 of record JAPYYX010000716.1, on the reverse strand, counting down.
TCAAGCGGATGACTCAGTCGGTTATAGGAGAACGTAGAATAATTATTCGACCAGGGATATTCATTCGTTGATGGCAAGGATGGCTCAGGATATTGTAGAGGGTTACGACCCCTCGAAAGCTATTGGCGCTTTTCGTTCCGTCATCTTTCTACCACCGAGCAACCCTAACACATCGAAAATGACCGACTGATATTCACGCTTATATCTGTATAGATATGTCTGCCTCACGAATAAACGATGGGGACAACTTATCTGACTTCGCTCGCCCATATTTCGCTTCTCTGCTCCCGAAACTCTCCACCCGTTTCCTTCGTTTTTCCCTCATCGTCCTCCGACTCTTTCAGCATCACCTTCATTCTTTTCCTCCTCTTCGCATATATGTCCCGTAACGCATACGTTCATTATACACATGTATACCCCCAGCACACAAACTATATTCGAGAAGGCTATCGACTCTCTCTTTTTGGCGCGTATGGATATCGAGTGTAGAGTATTGATTCCATATATAAAAGCTTATATAAACCCACATTACACTCTCGTGTACGCGCTCTTGGATGCATTTGACAACGACATCAATCCCCAGACACGTTTCCCTCGAGGGTTTTCTTTTTCCGCATATCCTCGTTTCGTACCACTGGATTCGCTCCCTTTTTCCTTTCCAAAGTTCCACGTAAAACGTATTCGACAATGAGAATATTTTTTTGTTCCAATGAATCATTAGATGACTTTTATCAGCACCATTTTGGATCCGGTTCAGATATAGCAAAATTATCTAGATGTCTACTGGGGTATAAATTTGAATGATTTCATTTGAATTCTGAAGGAATTTCCCTCTCTGTGAAGTTAATTCTGCGCTTCGGCTACGTATGTACATGTTGCTTCGAGATACTTCCGACACAGTCGCGGAGAAAGTCCGCGTCGTCGTCGAGAGAAAAAGAGATACCTTTTTTCTTTTTTATATCATCTCTTACTGGCTTCACGGTCCAAGCTTTCTTCTCAAAGAAAGTCGAAAGGTGTATCCGTGCGGAGACATTGACGGGACACGGGGAATTGCTAGTGTCTACTGTATATGTCCTGTAAACGTTTCGAGAGCACAGATCCGTGAGGACGAACACGGCAAAAGATCGCTGCTCGTGCCGCCACGGAACAATACCTTCGCCTCGAAAGAAATAGTTTCCCGATAAGAGATATTCCGCTCTACTCACTCGTGACAGTTCTAAATCTATATAATCGTTTTGCTTGCTTTGTTCACTCACACGAAATAAAATGACAAACCTCTTATATTTTTCATTCATTAAATCAAACTTTGCATAATATTTTATCCTGGGTTGAAATTTACATCAGGTTTTGATCACGTTCTAACAAGGTCGTAAACCTTATTTCCTGATTGAGCTCTGATGAGGAAATCATACTTCCAGTTGACCTGATCAGATCCTTACATAATCTCGAAATTCAATTTGTATTTAAACGTTTTTCAAAATTATTTTGACAAAAATAGTGGCTCTCCTATCTGGGAATGGCTTTATAATTAGTTACATCATTTAGGTCATGAAGAGTCCTATGATGTATAGTCTCAAGGGATTCCCAAGAGCTTAGAGAATCTTTATATAAGAATAACACGATAGTGTCGAACGACGGGAAGGGGGGGAGGGGGATGAAGCTCTGATGTAGCTAGGATATTTTCCCAGTGAGGGATATAGCGGCAAACATCTTGGTCTCGGCTGTCGTCATCGTCTCGGTGGCGGCACAGTAATAAGGAACGGCTAAGCCGACAGATTGCCTGCTTTTCATCCCCGACGTTCGCACGTAACTGAGACTTTTCTTCGTCCTTTTTATTACCTTTTCTCATATCGTTGACTTACCTATAGCTTTTTCTATCAACGTCTCCGGTACATATTCTTTTCGTCTACCGTAAAATATTCAGGTCAATTCTGTTCGTTGGATGAAACAATAATAGTTACGGCCATTATTCCTCATTCTCTTCAAAATTCCTTTATATTCATTTACTTCTTCAGATAAATGGACTTGACGAATAAAAGTATTTTCTTTTTTAAATATCTTTGTTTTTAATTGCAATATCTTGAAATGTTATTTGATACGTCGAATAATAAAATGTGTACATTAAAGCAGAAATTGTGTGTCATTGTGAAGAGAATTAGTTTATTTAACTGTCTTAACGGTGTGGATGCAAACACAAGTGACAATAAAGGAGAGATGAGAAAGAACAAAGAAAGGAGTACGCCATAGAAGCTAAATATGTGGCAAGGGAAATAAGGCGAGTCATCGGGATGGCGGGAGCAACGTGGAGAGAGTTTTTTGATATAAGCACAGATCGTTCACTCATACATGGAAATAATTCTGAGAGAGGAAGAGAGAGAGAGAGACCGAGCTAATAAAGTTAAAAGTGTCGAGAAAAGTTGATATATGGAAAGAGCGACGGTAATAAGATGAGTCTGAGCAAGAGAGAGAGAGAGTGAGGAAGACTTCACGAGGAGAATGTGTGCGCCAAAGGTTCGTCTACCTTATTCGTTGACATGCTGAGGATTGAAACGCAAATATTCCTGCGACCTCGGAATATTCGCGGAGAGTAAGAGATAGAAAGAGGGAGAGAGAAAGTCGTCACCGGTGGTGGTGTGTGCATGGTGGCAAGGGGTGTTCTTACGCCACTGGGATCGATATCCCGGGAGGCCAAACAGTAAACAGCCGGTTGGTCAGAATAGCGTCGGTGGCGGAGAAGAGGGTCGATGGTGTGTGTGCCGTTGGCCCGCTGGGTGGTTGCACCCCGTCACACCACACGGTGTGAAAATACCTTTACCTCCATCTACGCGTGACACGTTTCCTCCTCCTTTCATTTCTTTCAAACGTATCCGACTATATTCGACTTTTCTCATCTTTTTCTCTCTCTCATCCTTCCGTCATTTCTTTCCCTCCGCCACTTCTTTCTCACTCTTTCGGAGCTTGTGTATGTATACGTGATTTTTTTCCCCATGAAGATGACAAAAGAGTGTGCGTGCAGCCCTTGGCTAAACGACGCAGCTCAGGCCCTTCTGTTTGTTAGCATCAGCTAATGTATGTGATGCGTATTCGATATTCCGGGAGCTGTTGCGGCGATGCGAGTCTACTCGAAAGTAGCTCCGCACTACGGTGGTTCGCGGACGATGGAAACCAACCCCGAAACAGGGGGTGAGAGCCACGTGCGCGCGCGTTGGACGAACTCTCGAAAGACGGGTGGCTTTTACCAGAGAGTGCGGTCTCTTTCCCTCTTCTCTCGTTTTCGTTCCCATTCCATTCATCCCTTCTTTTTTCTCTCCGAAAATTCATCCGGAACATTCATCCGGAAAACTCTGAAATAACTGAAGAGAAGATATTTCTGCCGCGGTTTCTCGATTTTTTCGACCAACTCTTTCTTATCATTTTCTCGCTAATACTACTTTATATCTCGCTAATTCTACTCAATCTTTTTCATCCCTACGCATAAATAGCATGGAGAATCTGTATTTTTTGGGTAAATGAATTTTATAGAGAACGTTTATTCACATTTCTTATCAAATTTGTATATAGTTTAAAATTGTGAATATAGGAGACGCGACTGTAATTGCATGACCGAAAGTTTGTCTGACAATCGATAGAGAAAAAGGAATTGGGCCTTGGCTGTACATTGGCGCTTTGTTTTTGTACCTTCTGTTGTATGAGAAGGAAAACTGTTGGGGACATTATCTCGGCAAAAATTGCAATGTCAGATAACAAAATTGGTAACTAAGAGATCCGGCGTTAATACGAATATAAACTTTTTTTATAAATAATAGAATTTTTAGGATAATAAATAGAGAGAGGGAGAGAGAGAGAGAGTGAGTGGGGATCAAACAGAAGGAGAGCGTCTTTGATGAAGCAAGAACGACGAGCCACACTTTATCTTTTATCTTTCTCTCTCTTCGCTTTTTCATAGTCTGAAAGAAGTCTCGTGCGGGATAAAATGCGGAGGAAGGATTGAGCGTGAAGGAAATGAGAGGAGAAGGAAGGAGCGAGAAAATTCTTCGGTATGAAACGAAGCGGGAGATGAGACGGGGAGCAGTTGGCGGAAACCTCGCGAAGGAGAGATAGAGCGAGTGAGAAAGATATGGATATGTACGTGTATATGTACAAAAGGAGCGAGAAAAATAAGAGAGATGGAGTGGCATTGGCAAAGAGGGCGAAAGAGCAAGAGTGGGAGTATTCGGCGTCGGCTTACGAAATAAATTGAGACGACTCCAGGTCCCGTAGAGTCGTTCAGTATGCCGTTTCTCCATCTATAAGTATATCCTTCGTGGCATCCTACCTATACATATGTACTGAGTAAAAGTGTTGCTCAACGCATACAAAACTTGTATAAATGTAGAAGCGTACTTCCGAACTCGAGCGTTATATGTAGACATATTTTATACATGTATATACATCAGGAGAGGAGAGATCATCTCTTTTCTTTCCTCTGTTTCGCTGATCTCACTGCTGTCGAGATCTCGCCGAACCGAGGAGAGTAAACACCGGCTACGCCACTGGCTGCACAAAGGGAATGCGGCTCTGCCTCAGTGCCGCTCAACCCGATCTTTACCATCCTGCTAATGATATTCGTGCCCTTTTCATTCAAAAGTAAATGAAATGAGAAGAGAAATTTATTTTCACTCTCATGCACTGTATTGTATACTTCACTCTCAAATGTATATGTGTGTATATGTATGTATGTACATACACGTACATCTCTGTATTATTTCTCCCTCTTTCGTCAGCATCCAGTAGTATATTGCCCGACTTCGAGGTTATATCCTCCCGTAAGATGTGGGTGACCGAGCGACGCTCGACCTTTGACCTTTGCTCAACCTCCAACCTTCTTAGCCCGGCAGATTTGCCGGTCAACGTGTTTCGCTTCGGGCTCTCGGAATATTGCTCGCTCTGCTTTTTTCTCAGACTTCTCGTGTCCCTCGGTCCTACAAGCAAATACATATTGCGTATTGTATACATACATACATTATGTAGGTATATTGTATATATAAAAAATGTTTTCATGCATTATAGACAGAAGCTCCACGCGCGGGACGATTTCTTCTTTCCCTTTTTTACCACGAACTACCACCTGCTCCTCCCTGCATCGTTTACCACCCTTTCGGAATATTATTTTCTTTCTCACTCGCGACTCGAGACAGTCCTTAAATAGAGGAAGATGCAAAATCATGTATAGCACACATATGTATGTATACTATACACAGCACATCACTATAACATCAAAGAACGAAATTCTTCCATTCGTTAGGGAATTACATAATTTATGTAAATAAAACATTGAACACAGATATTTCATCCTCATCCATGTTATATAATATGTAGAAGATTTTCCAGACCTTTTTCACTCGCTTGAACCTCTTCATCTTCCTGGAGCGATTCGGGGTGAAACCGAAACATCGCGGCGCATATTCATATATCCACTGCTGCAAACTCCCGACTGAGATACTTTATCGATTTTATTCTCCGTTGTGTACCTACTCTTTTTATCTTTTTATTGAGGGTCCTCCTTTTTTTGTTCAGGTCGCGTTTCTCGCGAACGGCAGGCTATGCTGAAAAACCCGAATTTTCCGGGCCACTTTTGATACGATATTCTCGCATCAATCTATCGATTGTATACGCGAAGCGACGGGACGAAGTTGATCTCTCGCGGTAAAACGTTCATGGTTCTACATATAACTGCACGAAAGGGTGACTTCTAGCCCCTCTCTGATATCAATATGCCGCGTTAAAAACTAATCGATATCCCGAACCGATATGCGACTCGCTTTTCCCGCGGGAATTCCTCAGGCATATTTCGCGGTCCCATTCGTTCAAACTTTCTATTTTTTATTCAACATTTTTTTTCCATGCATTGGCTTGGAAAAAATGGTCACCCTGCGTCCGGGAACGAACTTTTCAAATGCTCCGGGCTGTTTCCTTCTGAAAACACGGGTTAAATATTCAAACAGCTTGGAAAGACTCGATTTCTGGAGTTAAACGACAGTTTTCATTACTCGCCGTTTGTTTTTCCTTCACAGCTGTTTCTATATGATAAGGAAAGCAATCCCAGGTCATCGATGATGCCGCTGCGACGTCTCGTTATTTACGAGAAAATCCTTTCACGCCGGAAAACAATCGCGTTGTTTGCGATACGTTCATCGGGTATACTCTTTGTACCGGAGAACGAGAGTGTGATTCTCCGTTATTCAAGGACCTGCTCGCGATCCAACAGAGAGATCAGTGTCGACGTCTATGCCACAAATGGCGCGACGTCCTCTTCCATCGAGTGGAGATTGAAGAGAGAGAGGGAGAGACGCGCTAGAGAGTGGCACGATCTCGTTTCTGGGATCATCGATGCCCTCGAGAACAACGTTTGACCAGAAGAACCAGCGAGAAACCTTTCTCCAAAGCGTAAACACTGTTGCACGAAGCTTCTCCCTTTCTTCTCTTGTTCCCCTCATTCTTTTGCTCTTACTCTCCTTCGCTAGTTTAGATTCTTTTTTGGTTCGCACACACATGCACACTAATTTTCGTCCATATATGTGTACACTCTTTCGGCACTTGGACGCGTTCTTCTATAGATACCGTCCCTAGTTTTAAAACCTCTCGAGGCAATAATTCACCGCTATTTGGCGTTCCAATGCAACACTCGTTTTTGCAGCTCGCTCTCGATCTTCTCTAGACCTTCTGTCTTTTTTAATTTCTTTCTCCATAGTCTCTCGCGTCTTCTGATGCGGTTCGTGTTTCTTGTCGCCTCGATCATCGGTTCGACAAACGTGGGTGTCTGCACACACTTTTATCGCTGTCCAGTTTTATAGACGGGAATTACATAATCAGGCAAAATAAGATCGGACTAGTTCGAAGCGACCGAGCGAAAATCTTTCGCGATTGTTCGCGTCTGATAGAGCAGCAATCACAAGGTCGCGAAACTTATTGAATCTGGTACAGACATTTTTTTCCTACCGACTGACGAGCTTATTCGAATTAATTTTTATTCACTCCCTTCTTTTTTTTCCTTGAACGGATATTGTATGTATTAAAATGGTCGCTATGGCTCAACGAGTTGAATGAACGCAGGATCAATCACAGTTCGTTGAAAGATCAAGGTCCACTGCTCGAACGTGCTTTACGCTTCTTCCGCATTTACAACTCTTTTTGTTCCTATGCTCCTCCCCGCAAAATGGGAAGAGCCATTAATTGAAATAGATTCACGTTACCAGTATACAAGTGTGTCATATCGTCCGCTCGTTTGTGCGCGACCTCGTTTGATCACATTACGTGCTCTTCCTTCTGAGAACAGTAACATAACGAGAACTGGAAGTGGATGAACAAAAAATTAGGAGCTCGGATAAAAGATTTAGTATGGAGTAATAAAATTCAACTGATGCATATACAATCGGGAAGTTAAAAGGTTGTCCCTGATGTTTTTCTCAAAATAAAAATTCGAATACAATTAAACTCGCTGATGAACATGTAAATTACTAGTCTATTGTCCTGTATTAATTACTTTATACGTATATGTACAATGGAATTATGATTCACAGTCGATTAGGAACAGTGAAAGCGATTGCTCTCAATTAGTGAGAGGAATCGAATTAAAATAAAAAAAACAAGGTTGTATAATCTATTGAGTCATTACATATTAGATTATTGTGTCGCATTATCGATACTGAAAAACAGTAATCCAGTCAGAAACTTCCAAGATTGAACGACTCGAAAAAGGGAAAACGTAAGGTTAACAAGTGGTAAGGATCGAGATATGGTCAGACGGAGGTCGCGCGAGTCTCTTCCATGAAGTTTATCGCGACGCACGCACGATGAAGGTTGAGATACACTGTTCATGTCTAGCTAGTTACTTTCGCGAGCACCGGCGTTATACCGAAGAGAGATTTGTCTCCAAGTTGTCGTCGACAATCGCTCGCTTTCGCGACGATGATGCAATACATCTAGGAATCTCTTGCTTTCTGCTTTTATAGGAACAAATTTTATTTGTAAATATCGCAGACAGTGAATAGTACAAGAATAAAAACTTAAAAAGTGTCTGCTAAAAAAATGAAGCAATTTGCGAGTTTGGTTCAACAATTTGCGAATAATTTATATTTGAAAAAATATGAACGATTTTTTTGCTTAATATGGTTCAACTCTTAGGTATAGCGATCATCCAATGTAATATTTAGTTCATAAAGGCGATAACTGCTTATTTTAGTAAACAGTACATACCTACATACATATTTCCAGATACTATAGTACGCAATTTTTTACCAATAACACAACAAAACATATCTACCTGCATAATATGAAATTGTGATATTCTGTATATTATATATTATATATGTATAGCTACATATAATGTACATACATATACTATCTACACGGCGTTTCTGCCATTTTTGAATTTTATCCGAAAAACGTGCGTATGAAGATATATTTTCATGTCATTGAATTGAGTCTGGAGAATGTTTCGCGTTCTCTCGCAAATGTTTTTCACGTGGCGCTGGTACCGGGTGCGATATCTTGAAAACGTACATACGATATGTCCGAGAACTTGCATCTGCAACAAATACACGTTTTTCTTCGACGGTTAGCTCTCGATTCCGAGGGATTGTCGGAAGTTTCGGGACATTATTGGCAACCCTTCACACGTGCGGGCTTCATCTCTCGCTCTAAATATATTCTGAACTTTATGAAGCGCGAACAACGTGTTTTCGCACAAAAACGCAGACGCATAAATGTTGTACTTTACGATCCTCCCATCATCGTTTACATTTTTTCCTCTCTCTCTCTCTTTCTCTTACTGTCGTTCAGTCTTCTCCTTCACCTCCATTTTTACAATACACTTGTTCTTTCCTGTAACATTTTCTGACAACGAGCTACAATCCTCTTACGCACTCTCAAAGCTCTCGAGAATAAAAGTTCAAGCGAAAAAAAATGGAGAAGAAGAACGATTTATGAAGCGTGTTTCAAATCTCTGCCTACATGCACGTTCCAATCGCCATACGGAAAAAGTCTTGCGATCCCGTAATCCTCGGCAAGGAGATCGCTCTCTTATTCGGCTGGTAAATGAAAATTCTTGAGATAAGAATTAAACGAGACATTATAGTCAGCGATTTTTGGCAGAATATCCTTTCGCGTACGCTTTTATTTGCTCTCGAACACGTCTGTGTTGGTTTAATATGCAAATTTTTCACGTTCATATACCTATTCAAATATACAGAGATAAACGCCGTATTTATAAACGCAGCTAATACACGCACGTTCTCGCAAAACCCAGGCGAGTACTCTCTCGATCCGTCCCACACGAGTCACAGTGTGTCGTATTATAGATATGCGCAACTTGCGAACACCTTCGTACACACGCTCGTACGGATATTCTGAGAATTCAACGCAATTTGCACACTCTCGATCCCTCTACTGAGACGATTCGAGACACCAAGTGATTGTGAAGGTTCAACTTTTTTTACATGAAAATAAACTCGTATATATGTATGCACATTCTACACATACATATAATTATATATGAGCGATATATATGTTCCGTGGAAGCATTTTTCCGTCACTCACGATCCTCTCGGGCTCTCCTCCGTCGTGCGTCTTTTCTCTATACGCTACTGTTGTGGCTTCTCCTCGTACTGGCGTACGTGACTAGAACCGCCGACTCTCTCCCGCGAATATGGAAGTGTAGGTGGTGATTCTTTCTGTATCGCGTGTATACACGTCCTATACGTTGTACTCCTTTACGTATACAGTTCGCTCCCTCGTAAGTCGATACCCTTCGCCGTTTCTGAGCACAGCTGACGCTTACTTTTCACATTTGGATGCTCTTCGCATTGTTATATATGCGAGACTGATTCATCCGTGCATGCATGGTTATCACTACTCTTTCGGACGAAATGCCAAAATTTTCTTCATCATATGTATGAATACGAAAATATCATCTTTATATCTTCTTTCGATCGTTTTTCAATTTGATTCATTTCATGGATCGTTATTTCTGTCCTTTTTATTAAGAGCTAGTATATGTATATAAATAAACGCGTACTTTTGGAATATTGGACTGTACTACACTTCTTCGTGGGAGGGATTGCGGCTGAGCGTTTGGATTTCGTGTACGAAAAGGCGGTATCCGCGGTGTGTGCAATGTGAAATTGAGTAAGCTCTGCGGCGCGCCCGCGTGTGTTTTGACGTGAGACTGCCGTGAGAAAAAGGTAGATAGAGCGAGGATAACGAAAGGTAAAAAAGGAGAAAAGTATATATGTTGAGGAGTGAGAAATACTGTGGGAGAAAAAGCGAGAGAGAGAGAGAGAGAAAACTGAGAATTGCAGACGCGACGATGCTCGGCGATGCGTATATCTAGATATCTATTTATGTGTACATGCTGCTCGATATAACTGTATACGTAGAAGTGAACGAGCCGAGTCGAGACATGCCGAGGAGAGACGAGTCGACGCGAGGCTCACCGCTCCGTGCCGCCGTTGATTCAGTGGCTGACGACTCCTCGAGGCGTCAGGATCGTCGTGTCCAGGGCGGAGTGTCGATTCTCCTACCCTCCTGACATCCAAGTATATGTACACATATCTGTACATATGCATACATACACACACACACACACACAAACACACAGATATAAATACGCTAACGCATACATACGCTCACGTATCCCCACTCCGTTTTCTATGGCCGTCTACTTAACGACCACGTGCGCCGCGTGACAGCTGATAACCGGAGCGACTGCCACGGATTTTGCGTACTCCGGAGGAATACGATTTAATTTCAATACGATTTTACAAATAATTTGCAATAATTATTGATAATCGAGAAAGGCGACATGAGAAGTTTTTTCACATTTTGAAAATTGACACTGTGCTCGGAATTACTCAGAATTTTCATTGAATAAAATAAAAGAATACATATTAAGATGCTGGCGATTCACTGTCGGAGCTTTGGATTCTGTTGTAATCGGAGAAAGGCACGACTCTGTTACATTTCAGGCAATCGGATTCGCGGGCCTTGAGGCTTATAGAACTTTTGCAAATATCGACGAGATTCATTCGAGTCTGGAAAAGTTGACGAATAATCGACAGTATGTAATTCGTGAGAGAAGTGATTCAGATTTTTGCCAATATACGTCATGCATCGTCTTTCAACGCATTTGGGATTCCGAGGACACGTTCATTCGAAATTTACACAAGATATTTTTTGTTCGATTTACCGATGCGTGCATGTACGCTGAAAATCGAAAAGATGATGATTCGACGAATAATCAAGACTGCGAACGACGACGACGACGATCACGACGAAAAAACAACGACGATGAGGAGCCCGTTATCGGGGCAGCCGTTAGCAACTCTTATCGCGCTACGAGAATAACTTAGCGAAGGAAACAGAGCTGAGGAGAAAAGGACAGAGATAGGCGGACAGACAAACGAGCGAGGAACTTCATCAGCAGTGGACGCGAGTGATGCGATCATCGGGTGAATTCACCGATTGGCACATTTGTGAAAGCTCAGTCGACGATTGATAAGGTTCAAGATTACGAAGTTAATACAATTGGAATAGTAAAGGACGAACGGAAAAGAGAGAGTAAACGAAAAAAACAAGACAACAACTTCCGAATATACAGCCGAAAATCAACACCGAATAACAGAGAGAATAGATTTTAAAAAGACAGACTGCAGAATTTTAACGTCGAGGATCGAAGACTGGCTTCAATTTTGGAAGGATTTTTCGTCGGTTTATAAATCTTTTGCTGTGTTTGCGCCTCTATCGCGCTCGTATTCGTTTGAGAGTGCGTTCGCGTCGAGGATCGACAGTGCTTGGACCACGCATATATCTGGAGGGTGGCAAGAAAAGAGCGAGTTACGAGAGTCACAGGGGAAGCTGTGCAAGGTGGAAGGAAAAAGAGACTGAAAGATCCGGAGAAGCGAGAGAGGGAAAGCGAGAGGGAGAGAGAGAGAGGAAGAGAGGGAGGAACGGAAAGAGAGAGAGAGAGAGGTACAAGTGAGAACGAAGATTCCTGGGCACGCGCACTCCACCTGCCAGCGTGTAGTGGCACGCGCCATAATCCTCTCCCTCTCGCGTGCTCTCGCTCCATTCTCGTGCTCTCTCGCTCTCCCTCTCGCTGTCTTTCTCGCTCTTGTACCCTCTCCCTTCTCCTTCTAGTCCTCATCTCCCCCTTCCTCCGTCTCGTACACCCACTTGGTCGCTCCCTACCGCGAAAATCCGTGGAACCGCACACGACTCTCCCCTTCTTCCCTCCCCGCCCCGATTTTCGTTCCCTCTCACACGCGTGCCGCGGCCGTGAGCCGGGACGCCCGCGCGGGACTTCAATCGCTCGCGGACTTCGACAGGGCGAACACACACCGACCTCTCGCTTCCGTCGTGTCTAACGCAACCCTCTCTGCTTCTGCTGCTTTAACTCCTGCCTCTATAGCGATCGTTCACCGAACATATACTCGTAATCACTATTTTATCCGAGATCGCACCAATACTGCGCAAACTTATCCTGTCGTTGATCCTCCCTCGATTTGTGTGTCCCAACGAAGAAAGAAAAGAAAGATAAAGTAGGCTGCAGCGTGAAATTTTCGACAAAACGAAAAAACATCGTACACACTGAATTCCCTTGTTTTTGTCCTCTTGTGCTGTTCATACTTGTGAGATCGCACTCGGGTTCGAGTGTATCTTTAATTGAACAAAATAAACGTTCTGTGAGACACGAAGAGAAAGAAGGAAGAAAGAGACGACGTTGAATGTTGAATGAGAGAGTAAAGAGATCGAGACGAAAAATAATCAAAGAGATAAGAGAGCGGGAGTATGGGAGCAATAAAACGTTGCTATGGTAATTCATCGCAAGAGTGGTTAACGATTAACGCGGAACACTATTAATGCGTTGAATTTACATCTGTGACCGGATAAATCTCAAACCTCCTCGAATCCGCGATTTTCGGAGCGAGCTACGATACGTGAATCGTCGACTCGATAATATACGCACGATTTGAGACGAAACTTATTCGTGCAGTCGCGATTCGAGACTCAGTTGTTACATGCATAAATTCGCGAATCGAGAGATTCACCAACGGAGAATAGATAGGAAATAAGTATCGGGAGAGGGAACGACGCGGCGGCGAGAGGGGGAAAACGAGCGTGACGGTAAAAGCTTGTGGCGCACGGGGGAGGGATAAGGAGATCGAGAAAGGGAGAGAGATAGAGAGAAAGCGAGAGAGAACTAACAAGCGGCAACAGCAGCGGCAGTGAGAAGAGCCGAGAGCCGAGGCGTAAATACAGTACAGTACGATCGCGAAAGAAATACGCGAGATATCGCGGGTGCTTGTTCCATCGGACCTTCCGTTTTTTCTTCACCCTTCGCACGTGCGTTTCGTCGTCTGTGAATATTCATCTCGTGCTCTTCTCTTACTTCTGGATTTCCGGTGAAGTTTCAAAGACGAATGTGAATTCGCGAACAAACGTCATTAAAGTGATAAAGTCAAATCCGTTTTGTTTTTTCGTTTCTTTGAGTGTTCTAAAGGTCAGCTTTGCTATTTCGACGATCTATCGCGAAAAATATAAATTATATACCAAAGAATAAAGTCAAAAAAGCACGAGCAATTTTTGAACCTCTGTGATCACTGCGAGATAAATCGTGGCGGGTTTATCGTGCGAATGATCGTTTTTTTTTGGCGAAAAGTGAAACGATCGTCAACCGAACGCGGGGGAACCTGCTCCCGTGATAACTTGGACGAAACAGTAGCGATTCCATCAAGGAAAATATTGCAACTTTCGACCAGAGAGTGAAAAAAGAGATCCCCAAAAGAGGTTTTTCTCATCAGTGTGGGCTTCGGGTGAGCGAGCTTGCGACGAGAACGTACGCGATCGTTGCGAACCACCTGTTGACGATTTACGAGAGGAAAATTGACGTTTCGAATACTATAGTCGCATTCGCAGCAAAAAATATAAAACCGGCCATACCTCGGTGATGCGAAGACGTCATTGCATTGATTGTCTCATTATCGTGTCAAGCCCCGTGACAAACTGTGAAAAATATCCTAAAATCAATCACTATACTGAAGATTCTCTCAAAATTGAACGAAAAATCTTGACCTAGTCTCAAATTGTTTTTATGGCCGCGAGTTGAGTGATACGCAAACGGGTTTCCATCCTTTCCGGAAGTGGGAAAGTTTCCAGAATCGATATAAGCGTGGAAAAAAAATACTTCCGACGAATCGCGTCGTTTGAAAAATTCCAGCAGAAACGTCAAAATAAGTAGATAAGAGGGAAAGATCGAAAGATTTTCAAAGAGAGGACGAAAGAGCAGCGTGTGGTGACACATAGTTCGTAGAACGTCAAGTGTCTGTGACTAAAAGACTCGCACATAAGAAGGAGGAAAAAAGTTGGACGAGGCGAGACACGTTTTCGTAGCACATACACATTCAGTTGTTTGTGTGGATAAAATTTACTCGTCGAGTGCACGAGGTTGACTGAACGTTATCGAGTCGCTCGTTCGCTCGTTTCATTTCTCCTCATCTTATTTTCTCTCTTTATTTCTCGTTATTGAGACGCGTGTGCTATCTCTCGCACATCGAACACCGAGATTTGGACTCTTCGAAAACAAAACAAAGTGGAATAAATAAAATTTCAACAGAGATTTTTCTCGTAATATGGATAAACGAGTGAGACGAGAGCTTCGAGAGTTGGCATACGCGTGTGACTGACAAATTTTCGCGATTCGGAGGAACGAAATTTCGCGTTTGAACACTGAATGAGAACGAGTGTTCTCGTCAGGCGATCAGTTTTACCGCTTCTTTTTTTGGATAAGCTCGCGAGTGACGTGAACGGTAACGAAAATAAATCGTGGGGCTAAATCAGTTTTGGTGTTCAAGCGTTTAATAATTTTTTGAAATTAAGAACGAGAGATAAAGACTTGAGATTCGCGTCGGTCATGATAGTTCTCAAGTTTGTACGGAGACAATGTGAGAAAACGATCGAACGTTCGACGAACGATTAAGTGGATAGTACCACGTTACATATAATACACGCCTGCCTCTAAAACGTCGATGTAGAATTGTTCTAATGACGTTCAAGTTTCGATGAATTCGTCCAAGTGGGAAAATAGTGCGCACAGAGTTGTAGTGGAGAAGCGTTAATTATTATTAGCGTATTGCACATATATCTATTATACGTGATAGAAAATATAAATCGGAATTTCATCCGATTTTTTACTTCGCGGCTTCTCATGACTCGAGAGTCCTGAGTGTCGAGTGAATTATTCGAGAGACGCGGAGGACAGAGATCGAGTGGATTGGTGAGGTAGACGATGGGATCCCCTTGGGTGGAGGGCCCTTATCAGGCCCAGGCCAGACTAGCCCTGTGAGGAGCACGCTCTCTACCTCGCCAATCGTGCGACATCACATCGCCTGGAATGATGGTACGTTCTTATCCTGAAAAATGAATCGCCATAACTATATAACAATCGATAACAACTATGTTATTTTCTCAAACAATCGGGAGTTAATTGAGGAAACACAATAACATTTTGGAATTCAACAGAAACTTTCGTTTACGCGCAAACATTACGTATATATGTACAATATTTCTATCGTTTAAAATTGTCTGCTCTAACGGTTTCGCATTCGAGGAATAACTCGCGATTAAAGTAGCGATCAATATAATAGAAGAAAAATCTTGAATCGTGGTTGACGAGTTTACCGCCTACTATATGTACGTTTTTTCTGATTTCTGACATGAGGCACTCATTTCATCATAATTAAAAGATGGAAAACTAACTCCGGCAGGTCAAAGATTTTCCAACCATTTTCATAAATATTAAAAAATTAATTCCAAAAGTTGAAATATTAGCTTGCATTTCGGTGTCGGTATCTAAATCGGCTGAACTGGATCAGTTAATACAAGATAACAAATTTATCGAAATTCAATGTCCTCGTGCATGTCTGAGAGTGTACTTATATTGGACGAATTATGGCCTATGTATTTGAATTTTAAAGAGCTCATCTTGTTTTTCAAGATGAATTATGAATATCTCGATATTTTATTTATCGGGATATATCACTGCGACTGCTATATACAAATATAGAATATCGGTTGGCGGTTCAGTTCGCCGTTTCCACAGACACTGCATAATTGGATTGAACCCGATATAAGCGCGGTTACATCCAATCTAATCTATATCTCAGGTCTCGTAGACTGTGTATAAGTATATATATGAATATAGGAATGCTGCAACTTCAGAGACATAATCGAATTATCATTGAGGTGTAGCAGGCCTCGGCACTTGTATGATCTATGTAGGCATTATTGTTAAACTTTTGTACGTCCATTGTAAATGTAAAATCAAAAAGTATTCAACCTGACGGAACCTAACTACGATGTGATAACATTTTTTTCATTACGTTTGCTCCGAAGTGTTTTGCAGAATATGGAAAACTGGCGTAAACATTAAGATGTTGGTGTAGTTATTTCAATACACAATTAACAATGAGTTTAAAATTTTTGAAAGCGTATTTTTTTATGGTTAAATTTTGAAAGCGTATTTTTTTATGATATAATAGTAAACAAAATAATGGGAGAAAAAGGATATTTAATATGAAGTTAGCTTACCTATTCATTGATTTTTTTACAACCCTAATTTAATCTAAAATTTAAGATATATATTTTGAATCCAAATTTTCCTATCTAGTACATAACAGTACAGTCAAGGGTACTTTTTTGCCATCTTCTCGATGTTCTAATCATCAGTAAAAATGATGATTTCGTTGCTTCGTCGAAATAATCATCTTGTCAGAATAATCATAATCAAACGAATAAGGAATTAATGAAAAATGTATAACCGCGTGAATGACATCGAAATGAGAAGCTCATATCGGTAGCAACGCCTGTGAGTAAATATATATAAGAAAGTTTATACAATATACGTCAAGAGAGCAGAGAGAAGGATCTGCTCATGGACAGAAGTGGAGAGAATTATAGTAGAGGTACATAGATCGTAGAGATGAGTACATCAGGGAGGCTCATCGAAGCTACGATATGCATAGAGTGCGCTGTGTACACACGGTTCGTCGATGATGATAGAATTAATTTGTGGCGTGGGTCCCCCACCGGTTAAGTCGCGAAGCCGTGCTTCCGGCGCTCACGAGTGCTCGCTCGCTCGCTCGCTCGCGCGCATACCGGCAGCATCGCCGTTACTGTATGCGCAATTCCGATGCTTGCCGGTGGTACTCGCTCGAGTCACTCTCCGCCCGACAATGGAACGGACTTGCTCTAACGGCATTCTAACGGCCGGTGTACGCTATACCGATAACAGGGGCAAGCAAACCCAGCGCCGTTTACTTCGTTGCCCCGCGACTTCGCTTATGCACACGTACAGAGATTTATTCGCGCGTTTACTCGAGCTCCTGTGTCTGTAACCATATTCCATGGACATTCCCCGTCGTCTTCCAGTCCTGCACATCGGTTCCGTTGCACTAATGACTGGTTCTCTGTGTACCAAGCATTCTAACCGCGAGGCTCCTTACCATCAAACTCTTCAATGATCTCTATATACATTATCCTACATATATAGGTATACATATGTATAGATATAACAGATATACGTCTCGGACGAAATGCATCAAGAAATTTTATCCCAGTAAAATTATATGTGGAAACATATTCTTGTTTACGCGAGGAGATATATTCTTTTTTTAAATATCTATAGTTGGTTCAAGTTTGAGTGAAAAATTACGCCTGACGCTCGTGTCATCTTCATAATATGTAGTCGAGCTCAGTAAAAAGATCGATTATGATAAAATGACGAATTGAGCATCTCATTCCAGAATCGACAATCATTACGCGTCGTATAAGATCTTTGTTTTATATACTCGATATGCGCTTTGTCAGCGTGCTAATAACTTTTGTCATTTTAATTCAAAAGTCGCGCCGTATCAAGAGTGGTAAAATATACTTGTACGGACAAGAGAGAGAGAGAGAATTAGACGGTGAGGTATAAGAGAGCATGATTTTCTAACGTTTGCGAGAGAAGGAAGAAGAGAGAGAGACGTAGATAGAGATAGAGAGGTATATAAGTATGTGTATACCGAGAGCATCGTCGACGTCGCGGCTTCATGGCCGCGAGCGCGTCGAAATTATTTATACCTCTTGATTATACCGCAACGAGGCGCGGTGCGGATTTTGCCGCGGGAATTGGTCTCGAGATCACCGCAAGCGCATCTCTATCTCTCTCCTCCTCTTTTTTCTCGATCTCTGCTGTACTCGCCAATTGATGCTCGGGCGAAACGAGAACTTGAGAAACGATTTCTCCCGCGCGTCTTGCTGCGCAAGACTCGATTAATTATCAATTATTTATCGAACTTTTATATGGATCCTCTCATTCTTAATCCGATGCATCGTAAGATGAGCTTTCGAAATATTTCAATGATAAATATACTTCGATGAATCGCAGAACAAACTGAAATGTGTCTTCTTCCACAATAATAGCGTTCGTATAGGAAAAAGTAAGAGTGAGTTCTTTTTTCTTTACGATTTTTTTGTTATATGTATGATCTCTTCAAGTCAGGAGACACGTCATGAAATTTTGTTATTTTAGAGCGTCAATAATACGCGTGTCCTGGGAAAACAACAAAACACATCAGTGGTGACAAAAAGTCTGCTCCACACCCGAAAGAGACTTTTAGATCGAACGCGCGCCCGAGAGGACGAAGACCCACGCGCGGCCTTCTCTTTGTTTCCATACCTTCTCACTCGTGGCAACGATCGATAATGGAAGCGCGCTTATAGAAAGTTGTGAGCCTTGACTGACCGATACCGTCAACGCCCGCGACTGTCTTAATAGGAGCCGAGTGAGCCACTTGAATCGCCGAACCAGTTCGAGAGTTCCATTTGTGTCATCAAAAGTCAAGAAGAAAACAAATAAACATGTCGAATTGCGAATGGAAGACATTTTTTCAGTATACAAAACAATTTTAAAAAACGTATTATAACTGTCTGAAATACGTATTTTCCATTTTCGCGAATAAATAAATACATGCGATTCTCAATGATATTTTCATTGCACGATATCAAAAAATATATTTGTAAATAATATAATATCGCACTGGATTTATTATCAAGAGATATTGGAACATCTAATCCAATCGTTGCTATATCGTGTGTCACAAGCATACCACAAAATAGTTTTCCTTTTTGAATTCAGTTTGGCAGATGAAGGTAGAAAATTTCCCTCAACCTATATATAGAAATAGCAGAAATTTATCAGAGCATGGGCGTAGGCGCCTAATATACATTTGTTTTTCTATGTTTACGGTGCACTATTTTTTTTATTCGTTTCGACTTTACCGACGAGCGCATTGTATATCCGCGTATATATTGTCTATCCCTGTCTGCGTCAACTTAATGTACGCGCCCCGTGCTAGAGAGTTCGCGATAGTATATTTAGCCGCATGACGGAGAGATCGCTCGTGCGGAGGACGTCCGAAATAATCGCTGTTCGTGACTTGCACGTGTATAGAAGTATATCGCGCATATACATTCACACGAATAATATTAGTAGTAGTTGTATACCGTATGTGTTCACCGGGTGCTCGTCGAGCGCGCGATCCTCTCTCGTCTTCGTTACGATATCATCAAGATGTCGCAGACTTTTGAGCGGCGACCATGCGAATTTTCCATCTTTTATTTTCTTCATTTTCTATACTTACAAGTATATCGTAAATATATTTACAGAATATTATTACAGAACGTGCATATATCGTCTGTGTTGAATTTTCCATTTATCTTTTGTTTATATTATATGTATAGAAGGACCTTTAAATATTGTTTGAACGATCTATTTTCACGTGGAAAAAGATGAGGGATACGATGGATTTGCAAAGTTTTTTTGTCTTTATCCCACAATGTTATAATACCTCATGCTGAGTGTGTGAAGCCGCGGGGGTGTTAAAGTGCAATTTGGTGCATGGGACGCGCGTTCCACCACCCGATCTCGTGCTGTGACCCGCGGCAAAAAGGTCTCGCCAGGTCAACGAGATCTCCAACGGACCTTTGACCATGAAGAATTTTTTCGATACTCTTCTCATGTGACTTAACTTCCCCTCTCTTTCTTTCTGCTTTCTAAATTTCATCTTTTATCCGATTTTTCAATAAAAATCAAAAACCATAATTTCTTACTGCCTCCCCGTCGCAGGTTTATTCTCTCCGCAGGCTTTCTCTCTCTTTTTTTCATCCCGTTTTTGATGCCATTGCTCATCGCTTTTCCTTTGCTTCTTTACGAGCGGAAAGAGAGATCGAGGCGCGGGCACCTCGGCCATCAGTGCGCTCGTTGCGCTCTCCGTTCACCTACTCGCGAGAATTTCTTTTGCATAGACGTATACACGGAACGGGTGAAAATATACATACGCCGCGAGAAAGGGGGCTCATGGTGATGGTGAGCAAGCTGCCGGGTATAGTCGCTATGTGCGATTCGACGCCAGAGAAGAGGAGAGCAGAAGCCGCCGAGGGGGTGCGAGAGGGCGCGTAAAAGTTCTCTCTCTGTCTCGCCGCGGATCGATAGAAAGGCCGAAGGTGGCGGCGGGGGTGTGAGTACATGTCCGTTGGACTTCGGAGAGGCCTCCGCACTTCGTAGCTCCTACACATATACATATATACATACAGTATACATATAAAAGTAAAGTAACGCGAATACCGTGCACTCGCGCTTATATGAGAATCGTTACTGAGCGTCAGGTCGCCTCGAAGATTTCGATTTATTCGTTAAATTTACAAAATTACAGCTTTCTATAACTTTCGGTACTTCCGCTATATTTCGCTATACTCCCGGACTATTTTCCTTAGTGCAACGCTTCCATATATACATGAAAGTATTATAATCGTGCGTACTTTTCATTCTGTTCTCATACGCACACGCTATTATATACACATCCGAATAATCGTCGAGTATATTGTGGAGTTAGTCTCAGCGTCAAGTTGCTTCAAAACTTCGATTTATTCGTTCAATTCCCAAGCCTTTTGAACTTTAAATACTTAAGTTGCATTCCGTGTAGTGTTGCGAAACTGTGCAAAATTTTCTTACTCTTATTCTTACATCACGCAGATGTTATAGGTACATCAATACGCATCCATCGAGTATGTATTGCAGTGCACATATGTTGTCCAGATATGCTCCGAGAGCTTTTCATAATTTTATTTATTGATTGACACAAAAGCATTAAATAATTGCACATACTTTTTTTTTGTATACGCGCACTCACGCTATACGTACCTGGCCCTCGTAATTTCAACCATGCATATACTCCTAACTTGCTTCGTTGCGCTCTCTACTTTGCAAAATGTACATCGCGGTCCACACACTTTGGCGCTCAAAGCTTACAACCCAGTCTTGATGAAATTATGAATAATTTAACATCGAAAATTGCCTTGAATCAAGAAGTTCTGCGGTTTTCTTTTTTTTTCTTTCTCTATTCATATAGGCGGTTTGATCGAAAAAATTGGAATAACGCTTATCGAAGCGACCTGTATCTGTATTTTGAACTAATATTTGTTTGTACATACATTACGAAAATCAATATCATGATTGTTGTAATATAAAAATGTTTATAAATTGTATTTGAATATAATTCGCACTCAATGCGTTCCGTTTTACAAAGATTAATAATTTTATGACTCGATATAATATTTGTTCAAAAGTAAAAGATTCGGAGGTTCGTCTCGGATATGTCGAAT
>JAPYYX010000715.1:0-42240 GCA_030522605.1 Cremastinae sp. B BG-2022a | reverse complement strand
GATTTTTTGAGAAATTTAATTTCGAAATATGGGAATTTTGTACAGCGTCTTATGGCGCGATGCTAGATAAACGCGTTTAATTGAAGGTTAAGTACATTTTTAGATTAGACAGGTCTACAATTTTTCGATTTTTTTCTCAACTAAATATCAAAGATTCCATTAGAGCCTTAAAAAATGCATTTTACCGAACTATTTTTTGTTAAAAACGCGATTTAATACGAAAAAACGTGAAAATGTCGATGTTATGAATGAAAACAGCTGATGACGACGAAGTCAATTGATCAACTTTATCTCAAATATTATTTTCCTGATAAGTTTTTGACAGTAATTTTCGGTGGAATATTTTGAAGTGTAGTAACAATTATTTTCCCTTTGATCCAAAACAGAAAAAAGTGACTTTTTCAAAAATTTTTTACGCGGACTCTCATTTGACTAGAGAATACTTGATCAACCATCTTAAGATAGAGTGACTTTAAAATCAATTCGTACATATATATTCGGACTTTTAATGATAAAATATGAAGTCAAAAAGCGAGATTGGACGATTTTCAAAAATTCTATTAGCGATATTTTCAAAGGGTCAATTTTTCTCTAATGTTTCATAAGAGTATATTTTCTTTACCTCTCTTGAGAGACACGTTCATTAAAATGGCCGACGCGTCGGCGCCATTTTGTCATCGATCGTCCGTGGCGATCGGATTCCTCGGAACTTTGTCAAACGAGCTTACTCCGCTGCATCCCGAGATTAATTCGATTTTTCTAAAGAAAAAAGTTCGACGGGGTGAAAACTCGGCAAGAAAAGATTTCACCCTCCTCACAAACTGTAATTCCCATCTATTAAAAAAAAACTGTTTCCGGTGTATCTAAGAGAAAAAAAAACAGATGCGAGCTTCAACTCTCGACACTGACGTCCTACTTTATAAGAAAAAAATTGAGAAAAAAGAGACAAGCTCTGACATTTGACAAAACTTATTTTCTTCTGTATTTTCCTCGTCGTCACTCGTTCTTTAATTCTCAACGAGATTTATTAGAAAATCAGTAGAAAAGGTCAACAGTCGGAAGACTCCACTTTTGTCGGTTCCTCGAGCTTTTACACGAAGTTCTTATTTAACCGGAGAAAGGAAACCAGAAATAATGTTATCTTTTTTGAGATCTAATAAAAAATAAAAAAAAACAATATTAACCGAACGAGTCAAAGGGATCCGAACAGAAATAACAGATAAATTTGAAATAGGAAAATAAAAAATATGAAACAAAGAGAAATACTAATGGGCAAAAAATCCGAAAAAAAAGAAGAAAAAACGCATTTGAGGTCAAAAGAAAGCTTCGCCGGAAATTGAGAAGAGTAAAGCAGAGCGAATAACTCCCAGTGAGTTTCGCAAAAAGCTCTCTCTTCCCTTTATTCCGTTTCTTTTTCTTCCGTTCGTAAAAGTCCCGCTGATTCATTGAAGGACTCCGGAAAATTCTCTAGTTTCCCTTTTCGAGTATATTTGTATACATAAATATAGTATTTCGACGCTATTAATTCAAGAACGTCAGACACGACGACTCTTCTTGCGAATCGTTTGGAAAAGGATACTTTTGGCTCGGTTATCCAGGCCAATCCCGATGACGTCATGCCGATGAATATCTTCGAGAAAAATTACGAAAACTGTTGTAAAAATTTGAAAGGTTTATGAGAAATGAAGTACGAAATGAGAATCTGATTTGTTTTTATTGAGTCTTCATTTTTCGAAGGCATGGAAATTATCTTTTTATCAAGAAAATTTATCAAAACAGAATCATATAACGATTTAATTTTGTACATATTTTGATAAGTTGATGGAGTTGAAAAACAGATTTTATTTTCTTCAGACAGTAAAAATAGTTTTTTTTCTCTCAGATCTTATACGTAATCTGAAGAATTTTGTAACTTCAATAAGAAAGTTGGAATGAAAAATTGGCGAACGAAAATAATTTTGACGGGATGATTACGAGTTCTTTTTTTAAACTCCGATAAATCGCTTTCAGAACCGATACATTCAGAGTTTTGACACATGTGGGAATGCACGCTTGAAAAAGCTTTTCACATTCCGAAAATAAAAAGTTCTAGCGCTTCTAACGATGGCTACAAAAGTCGTACATCGCGAAGAAATTTCCTAACGAGGTGACGTAAAAGTCGAATAAAAAAGTTTTTTTTTATATAAAAATTGAAAGCTCATGATCAGAAGAAAATTATTTAAACATTTTGAATTCTTTCGCGAGTTAAAACATATTTTTAAAAATGCAAAAATACCAAATGAAATTAAAAATCTTCATAGTGATAAAAAGTGAAAATTACTTAAATACTTTGTTATTTAAAATTTCTCCGAGTAATAATTCATTAAGAGTCTTTCATCGTCACTCTACTTTTCCTAATTAAAAAAAATCATTTTCCTTTTTTTTTATTAAAACGTTATACGACCTTCTAATGCGTAAGAATATCTGTACTCAAGAATGAGAATTTGTGTGCACCAGGTTGCAACGAGCATGTAGAAGAGTTTTGGCTCCCGGCCAGACTTGAAATAACCAAAAGAAAAACAAAAAGCTCGAAACTGTGATCGTTACTGCGAGGGTGCTCAGCGCCTTTTTCCTGCGGATTGTTCTCCGCGTTTACTCTATTTTTCCATATTTGTATTTTCGAAACGTACATGATTTCTCGTTGACCCGAATGACTTGAATTTTGAAAAAAAAATTGCAATTTTTATTTTTCAACATTTTTATTGCAAAAATTATTTCTGTGTCGTTTTATTACAGCATTTTCTTGTTGTGTATTCGTTGATGGTGTTTCAAAGTCTGAAGATTTTAACCAATGTTTGCCTCAAGATTAATTGATTTTCGGAGCCCAAGCAATCTTTTTTGTCTGTAAAGATTTTCCTCCCACGACTTTCTTTGCTTATCCAGACTTACGTCCGACCTATTTTCGATTAATTGCATCGGGGGATGTCGAGTGCCTTTTCGAGTGGACGGACATCAGGCTCGTGCGAAATCGTTAAGATTCCGAAAACGCTCTTGAATAATTCATTCTGCCAATTAATTTTACCCCAGAGACAAACAAAGGGCCTGAAACGTGACGAACTGTGTTTTTCATTATATATAAAGAGACGAGTAATCTTTTACCGAATCTGATAAATTAAATAATTTTAGTCAATAAAATAATCCAATATCTGATAAGTATTATTTTTGAATAAATTTTAAAAAAAGTTTTTGTTTCAGCTATACGCCGCCCAATTATTGAATACGGATTTTCGATATTTATAAATTGTAATAAAACCGCTTTAACTATTTTAAAACGGCAGAAACAACAGCAATCAGAAAAATAAGTAGAATAAAACATCCAGGAAACCCAATTTTCAAGACGAGCAACATTGATTTATATAGAAAAACAAATATTACATCCATTTTAGATAGACTGGCAACACTTAATAAGAAATCCTCAAAAAGTCAATTAGAGAACCTAATAAATCTATGTACAACAATAACAGAATATAATACAAGAAGATATATATTTCCTGAACAAACTTCAATTGAAATACTACAAACAATAGAAAACCACGTATAACAAAGCCTAAGATGTTTTTAACATAAAAACCAATGAACGATTCTTGATGAAACTGAAACAAAAAATATACATACCCCATGTAATCAACAATATTACAAATTAAGAGGGAAAAAGATCAAGCAAATTTAAATGTAAGCGATACTACCAACAAATTCTATTGCTAACCAAGAGCTGAAGGACCTAGGTCGATGGCTCTTTGACAGAATTGTAAAAAAGAAATTGGTCATATGTTAGGGAAAAAAACATGTATGTAAGTTTTTTTTCATTTTCTGACATTTTTCACGTCGATTAGTATGCAATGACGTATCTGAATTATAAATTCATCGTAGGAAAATAAATAATCCGGTGTTCGATACAGGTGGAAAGAAGAGCGAATAAAGAGCGAAAGAGGAGAAACGAACACTTTGGACCCCATGCAGTCAAAGGTTTATTATCCCTTGTGCTAAAATCGGATTTCGTATGCGAGCAGGCTCGTCCACGCGGTACGAAAAAGCTTTTATGCTGCGCGATTGAGGAAGAGAAAAAAAATTGAGAAAAAAAGAGTAAGAAAAAGTCGAGAGCGTTATAATCGAGATCGTCCCTGCCCTAAATACCGAAATTCCATTCGTAATCCTTTTTCCTTTTGCATCCGTCTGAGAACTGCAGAGGAAAATTCTGGTATTACAGAGATAACAATTTTTTGTCAAAGCTCTTCGATACTCCCTCGTCATTCCGAGTGGACCAATTAAAGCTCAAAAAATGGAAAAATATGCATAAAGAGATTGTGAAAATTCTTCAAATTCTTTTTTTTCTCAATCGATAAATTTATTCAAATGTTTCGTGACGGGAATGAGAACACGAAAAGGATTCTAAATACGAACAGTTCTACGGAAGTTGAATTTATTTTATTGAGCCATTGAATTTATTCCAAATTGACCTTTTCTTTAGTTCTGCAACAATTATGTAAAAAAAAACTTTATTTTAAATTTATTTGACACCGAACTCTAAAAAACGTTCTAAAAGCGTAAATAGTCGTTTGATTTTATAATTTATAAACGAACAAATAATTTCCTAGTTAGATACGAAAAAATTATAATATTGAATTATCCTAAAAAAAGCTTCTTGGATTAAACCGAGAAAAACTTCCATCTCGACAATTTTTGATCGGAATAAAGATAATGACTTTATCTTCGATAAAATGTGAAAAAAAATATTATTTAATTATGGTTATGGCGAACGTTGGGCCAATTAAGCGTCTATTCTGCAAATTTAATAAGCTCTCTCGTTCTCTCTCGCGTTCTTAGCGTGGAGTAGTCTTCGAATTCATCACACTTTGTCGTGAATACGTCAGGGAGGAAAGGAAAGAGTGAGTGAGAAGGGAAGAAGGAAAAGGAAGGTGGAGAGAAATCGATTTATGGAAATGCGTTGTTCCTGAAGTCTTTGGATAACAAAGCTTTCAACTGAAACTCCGGTAAACGCCTTTCTGCTTCTCATCTGTAGACTCGATCACCGGGAGTAAGCTAATACACGTATGAGCCATATAAATGCTAAATTTTACAGGACAATCGAGCATTGAATCTTAGATTCGAGCTTGATGCGATCCGAGTGTACAAAAGCGTCAGCTAATATCGAAATCGAAGCTTTTGCCGATATTTGCAGCTTTCAGTCATTATAATTTATGCTCTTGTAGTTTAAGAGTCAAAAAGTAGATTTTAGCTCGTACAGTGGTATGAATTATGAAAAATGTATAAAATTTGATATTTCTGCCGATCTTATCACATTTTACGGTCTGATATCTATGACAATTCATTTTTTTAATAAATTAGTAATTTACGTGATTTTCGTCGCTCTTAAGATAAATCTGAAAAATTTAAGTAACAAATCTTCATAACTTGCTTTTATGTCGTGCACGATCTAGAAACCACAAAAGAAACAAATGAACAGCAGTAAAACCAACGAAACAGTGCAAAACGTGATAATGAAATTCACAAATTCTGAAAACGAGGCAAAATTCGCTGTTCCTTATGCAATTGTATTCGCTTTATTTTGTGTAATAACTATCATTTATAGTCATTATTATTTTAACGCAACGGTAGATGTGCTCTTGTCAACAATGGAAGTCGCGTGGACCTCAAGAATCTGCGGTATGTTCGGGCCATAAATTTTTCTTCCTCTCCCTTTCTTCTCTCTATATTTTGTTCTCAGTCGAGAATGTCACTTGCGAGGCTTTACGCCAGCACTTTGCGGTTACGAGAGAGTTTTTTTTCTTCTCTTTTTTACCGAGCCAGAGAAAGCGAGAAAACGGTCTCCGAGGTATGGAGTCTCCGTGTTGATAACGCGATGAGCGGTAATGTCGGGAGATAATAAAAGTATGCTTCTGGAAGCAGAGAGAAAAAATATGGAAAAAAAACTTTATCGTCCTGTACGCTTATCGTCGATAAAATTTTTCCTCTTATCTGCCTTTTACACGGGTTTCGAAATCGAACCCATAGGATTTTTCCGATCAGATGACGGGGAAATTCAATAAAAAGTTGAAAAAAGAAGCATTAGAAACGAAATTAATGTAGTTGAAACGTTAAGCGAATTTCAATTATAATAAAACTTATATTTTACATTATTTATCAAGATATTTCCAGAATTTTGAAAGAGTTATCAATTGCTTTTTGTTTAAATAATGGAAAATTTATATTTTCAACGGATCAGGGTGGAATTTCCCAGATAATTAATTTATTATGATCCGAAACGAAATACGAAGCTGATTAGCAGATAATGAATGGATTGAATGAAAAGCGAGGGCTTATACTCGGATATAATAGCAATATTAAAAAAATATTAATAATGGAAATGATTCGTACATTCTGTCGATTTGTATAATGGTCAGAGTTAGTCGGTTATGCTTGTCAGTTGAAGCTACACAATGGGGTTTGCATGTACACAACATGAGCAAAAACTTTCGAGATGCGGTATTCTATTTGCGTATAAATTTGATGATAATGCATTCCAAAGTTGAAACTCGATCTACAATTTTCACGTTTGCACAAGCTCACGAAAGGCGCAGAGAAAGTTCGTGGAAAATGGAAGACGCGTTGTTGTCAAGTATAAAATGACTTTAAGTGGAAAATAGAGAATAAACATTCCGGAATGTCATAAATATAAATGGCAAATATTAAAAATTTATTTAAAAAATGAAGAAAAGAAAGAAAAATTAATACGAATCCCATTATTTCAATGAAATCATAAATTCGTATGGAAACGTGTTTTTTGCGTTTCATAGTCTGCTCTGTAACAAGAAAATATTCTTTCACAAGTACTATAAAAAGTACATTTTATCTCAAGTGGTTAAAATAAATTTTTTATTACGAGAGAAAAAATGAGAATTATTAACTCATTTTTCAGTATAAAAAAAGTCCTTAAAATTCAAGGATCTCGTTTTTTTGCTTGAGCAAAAAAATGAATTTTTCTTGTAATTGAAATGGTAATAAAGGAGGGTGCGATCGCCGTGAATATACATACATCTGGTTTATCTTTCAGTACGCGTATCATGAGAATGAGACTGCGCCCTGCGAGAGATTTCCAACGGTAAATTTTTTTTTTATACGTGTAGAAAATGGGACAGAGCGAATTTCTCGTACACAGACATTTTTGTGTATGTAAAACGCGGAAATATTATGCAAGTTCTAAATTTATGCGTCTCAGGCGTGCTGCACATTGGATTTTCCACGTCCGTGCACTCTACACGTACAACATCATATCTCCTCTCTGACAGGCACACGATCTGTCACATCGTTAAGGTAGTGAGGCACTCCCTTTCAGAAGCTCAAAAATTGCACATCGCACGGAGAATTGGCTGAGAATAAAATGAAAACATTTTTCTTTCAAGTATATGCGACGAAAAATTACGTCCGTGTTATCGTAAGGTTTATATCTATTTTGCGTAATGTGGTCCATTTCCATGCAGATGAGTTTTAAAATTTATATGTAATTTGACAAATATAGAATATTTTCGATAAAAAATATTTAGTAAGTTGAAAATTAAAATGAAATTAATAAATCAAATTTTATTGGTCCAAAAGTTTTTATATTAGAAAAATTTTATTACGTTAGATTTTTTTTGGATTATTCGATTCTTCAGATGGGAAAAAAGTTCTTATTTTACTTTATGCTTCATACCCGTCATTATTTTTCTCCGCTATCAAAAATTTAGTATTAAAATGAGGTTTAGGGTTTCGTTATTAAAAAAATCGTAAAAATGTTTCATAAACTACTGCGAATTTATTTCGAGTTTCAATGTAATTTTAAGACTTTGCTTGGGAATTAAAAAGAGCGAGTTATATATACGTTTCTGCTTTAATTAAATGAACCTTTTTCGAGGAATCTTTTCATGCGTACGTGCAGACACATCTAAACGACACGCTTATTCCAGACTCGACAATAATTAATGGTACACGATTTAATAACTTCATTAATTAACATTTTATCACGAAGTACGTCTCGAACCCCTTTGTCAAAAATTTCATAAATTCCAAAGTAATTAAAAAATATTTTATCGTACTTCGTAAAATTGTACGATTGATGATTTAAAATATTTTCCTTGGTACAATCTCAGTGTCTCAGTTTATAAATTTTACGAATTTTTTTCCAACGACTAAATTTTTAACTTAGGAAAATGATTCCATTAGAGATGGGAGTTCCATTCCATTTTTGTCCTGATCTTTCTGAAAATATGTACCCGGAGGAGAAAATTTGATGCGCAAAAAAGCGTTGATTTGCTTTTTATAGGTTTTACCCTACGACGTCGTCCGGTCCTCGAGAGTCACGCTCGGGCACGTTTTCTCGAACGTGTCATTGTTCAAGGTACGGTAGGGCACGCTTGAAAGAATTTAGGTCGAAGCAACAGTCCTCTGGACCCTCGAGAGAACCTCGGTGGAGAGAAAACCGAGCAATAAAACGTCCATCTCTCTCTTCCCCTTTCTCTACCGTCCACCTTTGTCAAGAACAATCATCCCCTTCGAAAAGTTGTTGACTCCTCTGTTTACCCAATCACTATTCAATAACTTCCTAACGTCAACACATAATCACATTTTCCACAACGCTCCACTCCTCTAAACAAATAGAGTCGAGAAACATTAATTATTGAACATGAATTCTATATAAAGTGAAAACTCCTGTCCTCAAGATTGAGGCATCAATCTTCACCCTTGTTTATTAGAAACTTCTGCTTGAGAGATTTATTATTTCGTGTAGGTAGTGTTTAGATTTGTTATTAACTTTTTTTAAAAAAATCAATATACTTTTCCCATTAAGGTTTCTCTAAAAAGTATTAAAACGTCCTTTGAAGACATCCATCGAAGTAAAGGGTCCGATCGAGCATTTAGCTCTACTACTAGAGGTCTTTGCGGCAAGCCCGGTAGTTACGGTCATCTCGGTTAACTGCAGCCGAAGAGACATCGTTTTCCCCATAAAAACCGACATGTGTAATTTCGGAAATTGCCAGGTGTAATTTTCTCGATTTTCACCCTCTACGAAGCTAAAGGGAGGGAAAAATTAGAGGCAGAGCCTTCTACGACATGGAATCAGACCAAATTTGGTGAGGTAGATGGATTATACCGGTCATCAGCTATATTGTGAAGTTTTCGCTCAAGCGCAACAAGCAAAACACTACTCGTTCTTCTCGCCTGTGGAATATGTGAATTGCTTTGGCAGAGAATTCAAGCTCTCGGGCCAAACAGTTGATCGAAGTTGAATTTTGTTTCCGCGACAGGTGATACGTGTGATTGCTTTGTAGAGTACACTTTTGATGCGTGGACAAAGTTTGCATTCATCAGGAAACAGAGTTCGCGTATTCGAAATTAGTCCGTACCGAAATAATTCTTTTGTTTGCGAACGTTTTATTATTTTTAGCATTCGCAAACACACGTATTCACTTCATTTTACGTATTAATCTATTATTAGTGTTAATAATATTCTATTTATGAAAACTCGTAAAAATCACATAAAAATTGTTGCCATTAAAATTTCGACGTCAGAATTAAGTTGAAAGATCTCATAGATGTAACGCAGATTTAACGAGACGTATATCCTTAAAAGGGTCAGTGCGATTTATGGTATGAATTGAAATTTGAATGTTTTTGGCTTCATTCTAGTCTTTTTCTTATTTTAGGAAGTAACTGCACGTATTTAGGTTAAAATCGGGGTATAACATGTCTTCAGAGATGACTTTGGTGGTATAAAGCAAGTTTCTTTATATGCAGACTTTATATACAGATATATGGCGAATGTAAAGTTCTTTCCTTTCGAACGAGAAGGTCGGCAATGACGCCCGGCGTCGCGGCGCCATATCCGAGTCGTAAATGCGCTCTTTTTTCCACCCCCTTTCCGGTTAGCGAGGATGATTTCAAGCTACGATTATTCGGGATGACAGTGATTGCCACGTTGAGCAAATTTCTTGGAAAAACGATCCACAGAGTTTATCTCGAAATTCTGTATAATTATTATCTCGTTGTTTACGAGAATTTTATGGTTAACTTTCATAAAATTATTTAGTGATAAATATTAATTATAAAAGAACGCGAGTCCTTGATTTTTAAAATTTATTCTGGTATTTATTATACAATTTTATACGGAGGAATTTTCATTTGCACAGACCATGCGTTGACGTCATATAATTTCATTGATTTTTTATTTATTTTTCGCCGTAATCGCGGATCTGAAAAAAGTAGTGATTGAAGCACCAGATTAAAAAAACTCCAGCGCCTGAACGGATGTAAATATTTCCTTGTATTCAACTCTCGGCCCAGCTTTATCGAGTGTTTGCACATCCCGGTGCCAATATCAGATGCGATTTTACATCCTCAAAATATTTGGAGCGTGCGAGAGGAGGTAAACAAGCGAACGTCGGTTGTATTTTCATGGAAATTCAATGCAGCTAGCTCAAAGCGCACGAAAGAAGATTATCGATCGATAAAGCGTGATGAAATCGATGCAAAATTTCTCCATCATCAAACAAGAAAGAGCAGGAACTGTTAGGTCTCTAAAGCTTAGTCGCAGACAAAAAATTATTCAATTTAAAAAATCGTACTCGATTGGCCACAACCAAAATTTGGTACGATTTAAATTTACTGTCAGTACTGAAATCCTATCCCAATACTATCCTGACAATTCTGCTAGAAAATTTACAAACACGCTGTAAAAAAGGATCGTCAGAATAATTATTTTTATTTCGTGGACTAGAAAATTTATATTTTTAATAAAAGAAAAATCCCTCGCATTTAAATGAATTTTTGAAAATTTAATTTAATATCAATGTTTCGAATATTTCAACCACGGGAAAGTTTAACGACTACGACACACCCTGCGCTTCGAAAGATTTAATGTTTTACGACCGAATAAACTTGCAGAAACGTGAATGTCATTTTACATATATTCGTGCAAACTCTCTGCGCGGTTTCCCGTCGACGTATACGTCGCGGTGAAGGTGTCGCGTGGCGAACAAACGGGCATTATATAGAGTGACATCGATTATCTCACTGGCGTGTAATTCACGAGAAACAACATCGCAGCTCGTGTTTCCCGATAAATCGAGACGAGAGTGAGTCTACTTGCGCTTCAACGATGCGACACGTGTGTGCCGTCTGAAAACATGTTGTTAAGGAAATTGTGTCACTATGCGGTTATTCTTATCATGGGAGATTTTTAAAATTGAAGTATCGTGTTAATCTAAAATTAAAATTAATTGGGACCGCGATGTCGTAGAGTTGTTGAGGAGAATCTAGAGGAGAATCTGAAATTGAAATAGGTTGAGGATATTGGAATGAGTTTTTCAAAATTTGTATATTATACAAATGTTGGGTGTATGTTGATTGCGCAGGGGGTTAAAGGAGACGGAGATAATGTATGGAATAAAGTTGGGGACGAATAAATTTGAAGTTTATTAACCCTCAGTATTGTACACTGGGTCAAAATGACCCAAGTAGATCGTGTATTCGTAATGGGAGAACTAGAGAGTGTGTGCGTTGAGGGTTTATTAATATTGGGGTCGTTGTAAGAAAATCCTATAAGGGTGAATTGCAATATATAGATTGTGATTTCAATAGCACAATATCTATAAAGTAATTTTAAAAAATCATAAGATAAATCAGAGGTTGCAAGATTACAAAATTCTGTTGATTAAAACTTTTGAAATTCACCAAACACAGTTGATTTAGAATGTTTGTTTAATTTCAAGAGAATTCGTCTGTAAATAATGAAAATATTTCATTTGGACAACACTCAATACTTTGCTACATGTACACTACCAAGAAATCGAGAACCCGCCTTCCATTTTTCCATTCTCCTGATGAATTACACCATGACGTTGCCTTCAATCCCCCAGCCCATATTACTCGAAATAATATTTATGCAGCGTTCTTTTCTCATATTACCATTTCTCTCCAACCCAATGACTTGGAGTGAAACAGCAAAAGAATTTTATTGATGGATTTAACTCTTGAGCTAGCTTAGATTAAAATACCTTCCATCACAACTAATTGAATCGCTTTGACTTCTCTATTAATTTTTTTAGCAGATGGCTCATCATCTAAAACTCTTGTCTACGAAAATTCTCATTCCTGAATTGTGGGCGAATTCAAAATCCTTCCCGTAGACGTAAAATTTTCTCGGGTTACATTTCCTATTTCAATGAATGCAGTTATTACCAGGGTGGAGCGTTGACGTAATTCTGATGTGTACGATCGGTACAGCATCCTCCGAAGCTACAATTACACGGATTTCATCCCGACAAAATTGCAGTGGACAAAAAAGTAGAAGTTAATCCTCAATTATTGTATACTGAGCACTATGAGCAACGTAATTTCCCGGCAAACCTTTTTAATTGTCGGTTTAATGAATATTTTCTTTCGCATGGATAGAATAAGTTTCTGGCGTGCTAGAATGATAATGAGATGAGGTTCCAGTAGATGTAGTGGTTAAAATGTATATACCATGCATATACAATATACATATTACATATTAAGAAATAAGAACGCTAAGGAGGTGAAAGGCTCTACTGGGATGAGTTGCGTACCGTGTCACATAGGGGGATGGAAGTGCACGCTCTGTGGTACACACTTATTGATCGAAGCGTTATAACTGGCCGCTTCTGCCTGTGTGTCCTCCCTTTTCCTTGTTGTTCCCCTATGCCTTCCCATTCCACTTTAATTTTCCACGTATATACGCGCTTTCTCATCCATATACCGTGTACCTACACATATTTAAAGGCGCGTAGTGCACCGTCACCGTTATTGTATATATGAAATAACGATTCTCATTCCCTTCAAGAGGAAATCATTGTTTTTTCACAAAAACTGATATCACTACATCCAATTATGCAGTTCTTGAGTTGTTTTTGGACAACTATCTAAAATTACGTTGTTATTTAATCGAGTTCCTTGGTCTGTGTGACTTGGTCGTAGTTTCTTGCTTGTACAAAGGTTTGCTTTGGTTGGTTTAGCAAAGTTAGATTCCTGATTAGATTTCTGACAACTATCCTGAGTAACATTACCTTTCTTTTAATTTCTACGATGTCTTGGACTCATCATTTATTTACTTGTATAGACTGTTGATGTAGCAAATGCATTTACATAGCAATCTCTACTTTCTAAGATTCTAGTTATTGAGCAATGATAGTGCGTTGCTAAATATTGTCGAGTAAAATCACCATATGCCACAATAAAGGGACTACAAAGCAAAATTGTAATCCGTTCAATTAAGGAAGAGTTTGTCTCGTTCCCTTTTATTCTTACAGAACTTCTTAACCTTTCATATCGACATATATCGATTGAAACTCAACTCACTTAGAAATCTAAGTTAGTCCTCTTCGACACTTCATCAACAATTCATTTCATGTAAAGCGGCGTTGATTTACTGTCCACCCCCTTCAGGATACTTGCTATTTATTCATATTTTCTGCTTTATTTTGATTGTAGTAGGTAGTAAAAACATACTGTTGTACAGTTTTTTCTGGGTTGCATAATGTTTATTATACGAGGCAGAGAAAACTAATTTTGTTCCCTCCGTTGATACGCGCAATTTTTTCTCAATCGCTCTTTTTATTGTTTTGTTGTCGTACAATGTCGTACTAGGTCGCTGGAGATAAAAGAAAGAAATCGTCTGGTTCTCTATTATCTTACTTTCAGGATTTTTTTCTAAAACTTGATTACTTGATCAAATTCATTAATAAGCTCCAATTCATTAAAACTGTACACGTGTCTTCTACGGTCATTAGCTTTTTATGTGGTAAATGTTATTATTCCTTATTATATCCCTCTGTTATATTTTCTTTTATTTTCAAGAAAAACACAGGAAAGAATCTTTTCTATGAGAAAAAAGCTTCCACGTGGACACAAGACTCGCTTCCACGCATACACAAGACTTCCCTCATGATTTATTAAACTAACGTTGGAAGTAGAAAGTTCATAAAAGAGAAATGAAAAATATAACGGAAAAATAATGAAAATTTCACATATTCACGTCTCGGCTTGACAGATTTAATCCTAGTTAAATGACATTTTTTAAATATTAAAACAAAAAAAGATAGTGAAAAAATACATAATTTACAACTTGGTTGGTTCAGTTTCAGTATTTTTCCAAGATATAAGGAAGAAAATAAGCGATAGGAAAAATCTGCGTCGTGCAAGAGTTTTTTCGCAATTTCCAATCTCGCATAGATTGCATCGAATGAAAAATATTACGAACGTCGATTCCTGGTCGTTGAGAAATATCACGTTCTTCTGTTACTGAATACTTGAGACACACTCTAGCCTCGCGCTAAAATGATGACAAATCATATGAAGTATATTCAATTTTGCATTTTACGATAAAACTGCGAGAGCACAAAGGAAGAAAGAAGAGAGAATCCAAAGACAGAGTTAAAAAGGGACAAATGAATTACCCGGAGATAAAAAGACAAAAGAAAATAAAAAAAGTGCTCGTGTAGAAAGTGACAAATAAAGAGAAGATCTAGAAAAACGCAGAGGAATAAAGAAATAGAGGAAACAGACAGAGAAAGACAGAAACAAAGAGAAATATGTTCGTGTGCGGTCAGAGGATTGTGGAAGGAAAATTGAGTCGCACAATAGGTCAGGGGTCGCCGATATGGTCACACGTATATCTACGCAGGAAAGTGTGTGAAAGGGATGGCGCACACCAGGTGATTTTCAGCCAGTGAACAAGGCCGAACCAGTTGATGATCTCTTTGAATGTTATCGGCGTTGTGTATTGTGCCCGAAGTGAACCGATCTGTTTTTACATGGGAACCCGCATTCGAAGCTTCGTTACTTTCAGACCTGATGGATTTTTCTACCTTTCGGTTTTTTTTCTTCTTCTTTTTTTGCTCCGAGAGAAAGCGACAAAAGTGGTTTCTGATAGACAAACCTTTATCGATCTTTTCCTCCACTTAGCGAGACTTCTAAACAGCCCGAGGGATTGGATTTCTTTGAAACGAAAGTTTGGTTGAACCTTTTCTCGGACGTGATTCGAAAATTATGTGAGACTTTTCCAATTCCACTTGCCATTCGAGAGTTCTTCATTCAAGGAAGCTTTCAGGTCTTCTGAGGGTGTTCTCTTTTGTTGAGCGTGAAAATAAGATTTTCTCCGTTTCCAAAAAAATATATTTTCGAATACCTAAATATTAAACGGTTGGTGCAAAACTACAGATATTCAGAAATCACAATATTTAGGCTCATCAAACGTTTGGCTAGAATTCGTTTCAGGATAAAAAAATATCATCAAATCTTTAAACGAACTATTTTTATCTAAAAAAAGTAAAGGTGAACTCAAAGAATCATTTCCCATTGGAACTTTTTCCAGAGAATTTCCAATCGACTACTTTTTTTTGTTTCTCTATCTTGTACACACGCGTTTTCTCAATTTCCTTCACACAGTATTGGAAAATCTGCACAGAGGGATACGAATCGAAGCAATCGTTGTTTCGTTCAAGTGTCTCGTGTCGAAACAATGGAAGAAAACTCATTGGCAAGAAAGAGATTCCATTTTGAGGGTGAGTCCCGAATACGATCTAGGGTAAAAGGAACGTTATCGAGATCGGAAAATTTCACTGCTGAGTAAATCGGTTAAATTGAAATTTTCACTCACGCGTGAATCGTACTAAAAAGCAAGAATGAAAGAGACGTTATCGTTGTCAAAAACCAATTAATTTTACATACGAATGCTGTAGCTTAAGGGTGAAGAGTATTTTTTCTTATTATTGTGATATCTTATCATATCGTTGTATACTAACGAAAACATCATTTATGTACATTTTAAAAAAAGTTTTTTGGGATTCTGCCGTGTCTATTTCATTTTTCTCATTCTCACTCTCGTGGGAAATGCGAGAGGGACGTAATGGTTTTCGCACACGGAACATTTCTCACCGTGGCTTGAGGATGATGAATCGCTTGACGTAGAGAAATGACGACCAAATAAGCAAAGCTTTCCCATTTTTTTCCCAGCTTCATTCATGGACAATGGTATAGACAAAAAAGATGAGATTAATCTTTCGAGATTTACAAACTCTGATCGGAATAAAAATTTGAGACTAACAAATGAATAATATGTTCTAATTCCATAATGAGTATGAATTTTAAAACAAAATGTATCTGAATTCGCTAGATTTAGTTTTTTCACTATGTGAAAATTTGTATTGGTAAATCATAGTTTGTAAAAAAATGAATTTCCTACTTTGAAGGCAATGAAAATAAAATTTATCGAATGGTACAAAAGTTTACGTAGCAATTCATTCTTTATCAAAAAAGAGATCATGTATCTCTTGACGTCAAAACTATAGATAAAAAGCGACAAACGTTTGGCCGCTCTGAAAGCTTTCTTTTTTTGAGTATTCGGCGTCTGCTTCGGGAAGCATGATTTACGTTCCAAACGTTACAAAAAATATACACGCATGTAAAACCTGACTTATGATAACCGGCCTTGATCCTTCGGGAAATCTGTTGGTCATTGATTTTCTTTTAAAAGCGCGAGTTTCAGTTTTTTTTTCTTGTACGTATCGTTATTTTATCCTGACATAAAATTTCCATATGTCTATTAACCATAAATCTAACAACTGACAAATTTAGTCTGACACCGTCGCTC
Organism: Cremastinae sp. B BG-2022a; assembly: GCA_030522605.1. Lineage (NCBI taxonomy): Eukaryota > Metazoa > Arthropoda > Insecta > Hymenoptera > Ichneumonidae > Cremastinae sp. B BG-2022a. The sequence continues at coordinate 25,559 of JAPYYX010000715.1, read as the reverse complement.
TCAAATCCAAATTCTTTCGCGAAGACGTTTGCATACGAGAAAAATTGATCGAAATTAAAATATTTGTTTTTCAGAAGTAGGATTTAAATAATTATCGAAAGACGTTAAGAACTCAAAAGTTTGATGACCTCATTTTTCCGTACAAACCGGTCCATTTTAACGGACTCTACGATCCGTAAGTAAATTTTCCCTCTGGAAAACTGGGCTATCGTACGCCGCGAACAATTCAGTTTAAAAAGTTGGACCATTCTGCTCGCGTTCGTTGGAGAATGCGTAGTGGTGAAATTGGTGAAGCTTCGTACGGTTGAAACCTAACTGGAACGCGATATATCGGGTGTCCCGGAATTTGATTTCAAAGGTAGGACACTTATAGATTTCCAATGCAACTTCAGATTGAAAAGTTTGGAAGTACCCTTCGATCCGACATGCCGATGGCAAGTTATTCATCTGAAAGCTCAAACTCTGGTCCGTCTCTCGTAATTAGTGAAGTTGCAGACTTCTCAATACTAAGAAAATTAGATTCTCAATGAAATTTCAGAACGAAAGTTCTTTGAGCGTTTTTCAATCCGATGTACCGTTACCGAGTTGTCAATCATCAAGCGCGAGCCAATCGGATGCGGACGCGCGGCGGTCGTTGATTGGTCGAACTTGATGCGCCTGTAACTCCTAAACTGTTTGTCGGATCAAAACCTGCACAAAGACTTTTTTGCTTAGAATTTAAAGACGAATCTATCTCTGTTCTCGTATTTCTTTATTTCGCATCAACTTTCCGAACACCATGTACATTGAGTCAAAATCCCAAGAAGCTCTTGAATTCGAATACTCTTTTTTTTTCATCTCCGACTTCTCGTTCTCTTCACTGGCTTCTCAGGTTCTCATTTTTTCCACAATCTTCGAAATTTCAAGCTAGAATTCCGCAATTCCTCGCGACTCTCGCATGACATTTCTCGAACGCACGAGTGCGAAGGATGAGGAAAGCTACCGCAAACTTTTTATTCATCTTTCGCTTCTCTCTTGGCCTCGGAAACTTTTTTATTCACTCGTCCCCCACTTGGCCGATTTCGCTGGAGGAAAAGGTTGAAAATTTTAGTACCTCAGGTAAACCTCGGCTCCGCTTCGTCGTTTACACAAATTTTCACGTTTCGCGTCCTTATCTCGGTGGTAGCCAATTAAAAGCTTTTACTACGACTCGCATTTGTGCGGTATAATCCTTTTCTAGATATTCTCGGTCTGGTGCTCATTCTCTACGTGAGCGGTGCCCTCGAGTCGCTCATTCATGTCCCTATAACGCGAAAACCGTGTGGCGCTGTTGGGTGAAAAGGGCGAAAGGACGAGCATATGCTCTCGAGGGATTACCACCAGTTTTCGGTGGAGTGGAATTCATACACCGAGGGCGAAAAAAATGGAATTTAGCTCTCTTTTTTTCTACTTCCTATTTTTTCGTACTTTTTCTGCAGTTTTTTGACTTTGTCATTTTCTACGCGCATAACTGGAATTTTTTTCCATTTTTTTCCATACAAAATCGATAGCTGCAGGATGAAACGAAATGCTTTTTTTTACTCTCCCAGTTTTTAGTTAACGAACGAGCTCGAAAAGACATGATGGAAAATCCAACCATTCGCTTTTTTCGTCGAGATGGAAAAGGGAAAAGAGAAAAGCTGATAGAGATGAAGAGTCGATTAGAGCGATTAATTTTCACCTTGGTAGACGCAAGAGGTGAATTAATTTTTGCGAGTGGGATAAGCTGGAGAGAAGAATCGATTAATTATCTGACGGTGAGAATTAAATGATGGAAATTTCAAATTGATAAAATGGTAAATTAATGATAAATCGAGATGAAGATTTTTATGTACTTAAAGCTTTTTTCGTTTGTATAAAAAAATGAATGAAGTTTGAATGAACAAAATTATGAATAAATTTGTAATAATTTTTTCCAATTTTGCAAAGTTCATTAATTTTTGCTTCTAAAAGACTTTTTTTTTTCTTCCACGTGTGCACATCGATTACTTCGGATTAAAGTTGGAGATCAATCGAAAAAAAGGAAGTAAAAACGAGAGAGATAATTGTCTTTCAGGAATGTTACTGTTCGTGAACCTTTCAGAGGCGAATGAAAAGGTCGTGGTAATCAGGAGATAGCAAATGGCGTAGACGAAAGAGGATTAATGGCTCTGCCAAAATGAGAATCTAACGATTTTTCGAACTATAAAAATGCATTTTTTTTTCTTTACCATAATCCACTTGTGATCGAATCCTCAATCACGGTCCCATTCATAAAAATTCTAACGCCCCCAAATCTTGTACATAAAAATCTTCTCTCTCGAAGAAAAAGCTCAGATCAATGTCGAAATAATAAAAGATTTAAAAAATACGTCTTTTTGTCATTCGCGTTGCTTTTTGTTTAAAATTCTCGCGAGACGAGAAGAGCTTTTGCTTCTGCGTCGATTACACCCTGAACACGCTTTTGTTCCGGAACAAAAAAAGCTCGGAGATATAATGTGCTTGAGGATTCAGACTCTCAAACCTCACGACAAATATTAGTCTGTAAAGCAGACAAATGAAAAATTCATTATACGAGAACGAGAAAAATGCCGTAAGCGAAAGATTAATGACAAAGAAAAATAAAATAAAAAAAAAATGTTCAGAATATCGTGAAAAAAATCTTTAAAAATTTTCTTCTCTCGACTCCATTTGTCGATTCTATAATTACTTTTCATATTTTCCATTTTTTATGCATGATTGAATTTTTTCCCCCTTTTGTTGTTTACTCCACAAAAGATTTTCTCGGTCGAATGTGCAAGCACCAAAAAGATTCCGATTTACGTAGACTTTTTTTTCCTCTTGCTTTAATTTACGAGAGATAAGAGAAAGGCGGAGAAGTTTTAAAAAATGAAGAAAACGTCAGATAGCAAAAAAAAGCTGGATTCTTCTCGGTATTTCGTGAGTATCTCGACCCACATTCCTTATGCGGATGAAGAAAGATAGAGAGAAAAGGATGAAAAAGCAAAGAGAGGAAAATGCTCCGAGCTTCGGATTCTTTCGTTTTCTGGTCGCCAATGATATTTTTTTCCCTTTTTTTTCTCTTTATTCCGAGCTCTCGGAGCCTCCGCTGACCCGAGAAAACCTCTTTCCTTTGCACTCACACTTCTGATGAACTCTTCCCTTTTTTTCGAAACGAAATATAAATATTAAAACGCTGAGAACAGACCCTCGAGGAAATTGCACCACTTGACGTTCGAACGTCGTAAAAATTCTATGGACATGAAAAAAATGTTGCTAGGCATCAGAATTGCGAGTTGTACAATTTATCACAATAAATTATATATTATTCGAAAAATTGTAGAAACGAATTCAATCAATTTTACAAATTCAACACAATTTCACAATAAAAGTGTAATAATCAATACAATACACGAATATTGCGTTGATACACAACGACCAGAGAATAAAAGAAAACTCACGCGGAATGTTCGTAAATGCCGAAAGAAAAATTTCCAAGCCATCAATTTTCCCCGACAGTGAAAGCCGCGTTTCGAGCTCTGCAAAAATTCCGTAAGCTTTTCCACATTTGCGGATGTTTTTTATCCGATTCGACCAGGTGTATTAGAGTCGGCCATAAATCTTTTTAGGACTTCCGGATTGGTGCGTCGCAAAGAATTGAGGGTTCAAAGATATTTTTCCCGTGGGTCTTGGCACGGAAACCGGGAATCAAGCGATGATCGTAATTTCTTTTCGGGATGCGCGTGCCGAGGAAAAAAAAAATACATTTCGTATTTCTCCCCCAACCGGTCCGATCGATATAGCGCCGAGCCCGTTTTCTCCGCAGCCTTGAGAAAATAACACTTTTCTGCGTAGTATCTCATCAGAAAAGTTTATTTCGTGTAAAAATTTCTTATTTCCTGGAAACTTTTTCCTTTGGGAAGTAAAACTGCGATTTGTATGAGGCGAAACTACCGTTTTGCCGAGTTTTACGTATATTGTGAGATTTTCAGCCGACCGCAGTAACAACTTCGGCCAACGTTTGGATCTCATCAAAGGTAAAAGAGGAAAGAACGCCGGGAAAGTCGTAAGATTCTGATACGGAATGCCAGAGTGATAACGAGGAGCTACGTAAATGATAAAGCGAAAAAAAAAATGTTTATAATGATAAAAAGATGGTGAAAATGAAAAAAAAACCGAGAGTAATGCCAACGCAGTGCATCCTGCAATCACGAGATCGTGTTCACGTGCCTTAGAGACCGAAAAATGAGAAAAATGAAAATTGATAGATTCTCAATATTTTAGAGCGCGCCAGGAAAAATTTGGTACCGAGATCGTAGAAAATCCTTCAGTTAGAGTAGAAAGAGCTTAGAAAAAAAAAACAGTTTCGAGGATCCGATAATAATGCAAAAAAAATAATGCATCGTAGAAAGTGCATCATAAAGAGTGCATCTGAAAAAATGCATCCAGAAAGTGCATTTCAAAATTTGAAAAGTTTTATCCTCGATGCATTATTTTTGACATTATTATTATTTTAACATCTCTCAATTCTCTCCTCTTTTTTGGTAATTCTACAGAAATTGTTGCGAATTTTTTTTTGACATTATTTTCCAAAATATCAAAATTTCAATCAACTTTTTGAATATTTTCGTAAATGTTTCAAAATTAAATTTCCTAATTTTTATGCCGTTCTGACGTTCATTTTTGACGATAAAAATCGTCATCGAGAAATTCGCAAGATCTTCGATTCCCGGTCGTAATTTTTTCCACACACGAGAACGTACGAAAACGAAAGAACTCATTGAGGAGCTTGATAACAAAAAAAAAGAGAGAGAGAAATCGAGAATCGAATAAATTGTGTCTGAGAAACCTTGACTGAGCAAGACTGTGATTTTTCGGGTGTTGCAGGATGCACGCGGTCGGATTACACTCGGCATTGGCGATCAAGCGTCAGCGCAAGCGTCGCGACGAGCAGAAGCGCGCTCGGGAGCGTCGTTACAGCGCTCAGAGCGGGGAGAGCGGGCTGACGTCGCCGCGAGCGTCGACGGGCTCGCTGGATCATCATTCGCGACATCATCATCCGGCGCAGATCCACCGAGCCGCCGGCCAGGGGATGCTGGACTCGAAGGTCGTCACGTCGATAGGAATGCTGCACATCGGTGTAGTTTTTATCGTTTTAGGAGGTTTTCTGCTCGTGAGCGGACTCTTACCCGGCGATCTGGCGACCTGGAGCTCGAAGGGCTCGAACGGATGGTGGAACGAGCTCGTAGCCACTGGAATCTTCGCAGTCGCTCTGGGAATGTTTCTCGTAATACTCAATCGGATAATCGCCAAGAAGGAGGAGAACGACCTCGAGGAGTACGTTCAGAGACAGCTGACCAGGTCCAGGTCCGGTCACAGACTCGAGAGGGACGTCGAGACCGGGGGACTGACCACGAGACACGCCAGGAAAGCGAGACAGCTCAAGAACGTGACCTCCTGCAGCTCGATGGAGGTTCAGAGCGAGAAAAATTCGAGCACTCCGCCCCGGAGTCCTCCTCCGGCATACTCGCCACCTCCGGTCGCGAACGTCGAGAACCAAAATGCTCAGCTCTTCCTGGAACAGATCACGGAGGAGGAGATCATCAGCGACCGAGTCGAGACCTCGACGACGAACAGTCTCAGCCCTGGCTCTCCGAGCGAGACTCGAGAATTGCTCCATGGAAATGGGAAACACTACAAACACAATGGGAATCATCATCACGAGCATAGACCGATATACGTGCACGCGACGAGAAATTGAGAAAATTCATAAAATAAGGGCTCACAAAAATTACATTCCGTCTTGCGGATTGACGTGGTCCTGTTTTTTCCCTTCGGATTGGGAGATACGATCCGGAGGGAGATTCGGATCGGAAAATAGAATGGGAAAAGAAAGAGAAAATGGAAAAATTGAGAATTTGTAGGGGTCAAGTGTTGGTGAAGTATTGAGAGGGTGGAAAACACTGGGAGAGAATTTAGTACGGTTTCTACGATGAGGATAAATTTCCGAGGGGGATGAAACGCAATTTGAACGAAGTTATGGCGAATCCTAGAAAGTAGAATTATTAATTTATTTTTGTTGACGTATTCGAATCGAGTGAAGATATATAAAGTCTGAGGGATTCTCTCTATTTGGGTCTAATTCATCCTTACGATGATGAAAAAGTTTTCATTGCTCACGTCGTACCAGCCGGAAATGATTTTCAAGATCTTCTGATGGCAATTTTATAAATTGCATTTTTCGTGATTTTTCAATTTTTGCCATTGGAGACAAAATGCGAAAAATTTCGTATTCTGACATTGTGGACTGGAATAAAACTTTCAATACTTCAGAGGACACTTTTTCCTACTTTGTTACTCGATGACATTTCGGAAGGACCACGTAGTCCTAATTTAATTAGAATACCTATTGAAAGCTTTTTTTCGATACGAAGAAAAGGAAACCGTGAAGCGAATTTTCTCGAATATTTAAGAAAATATCTTTACGTAGGATATCGAAATTTTGGTGGCGAAATATTCGCAATGTTGAAAAGCGATCGAGAACCTTGAAGAGCTTGCAATTTTCTTCCTCCGCTCGTTTCTTTTTCTTTTAGCGAGGTAATTCACTCGCATCGTCGTGACGGTCAGAAAATTCACACAAAAGCTTGACACTGAGAATATTCGATGAGAAATTGGCGGAGGGATCGAAATTTTCAATTCTCATTCACGTTACCGATCGTCTGGAAAATTTGGACGATTTTCAAGATTGCCAGACTCGTGAATCAAATTTCACGATTCACGAACGAAAATTTGTCCATTTTTCAAAAATCTGCGAATTTCTTGAAAATTGCAACTTTCCATATTCTGAGACGAATTTGATAAAATTTGTTTCGAATCTCGATGAATTTCTGGATAAAATTCAGGTTGATTGGAAAATGAAGAGAAAAATAAATCCGATAATCAGAAAACGCAACAGCGAACATATCGATAAAACAAATTCTATTCTTAATCTTTCGCGATAACGTACCGAAAACTAAGAAAAAAAAATGTAAATCGAAATATTTTCACAAAGGAAATAGGGCGTGCAGAAATGTTTAAAAACATTTATCTGGAGAATATCACAGGCATTAATATTTATCACGATTAGTGGTAAATTTACAATGAGCGAAAGTTTTCTAAAAACTCGTAAAAGTGTTGCAGAAAATTTGAAAATCATCTCCTAACAATTTTCACAATATTTTACATTCCAATTTTATTTTCAAGTATTTTTTAATTTTTCTTAAACGATATAAAAAATATTTATTTGCACTTTTCACTATCTCATACTTTGGAATTTAAATTTCCTTCTTCATTATTCCCCATAAAAAAATATTTTCGAATTCCTCAACCCTCAATGATTCTAAAAAATATAGAATTTATGTTAAATTCAAGCCAAGGCGATCGAATTTCAACTTTTTCTCCATAACGACCATTAAAAATAAGAAATAATGGAAATATGTATTTCTCTATACGTCTGACATAGTCGATGTAGGAATAATGAACAAAACAAAAGAAGAAGAAAAGACAAACAAGCACAAAGAAAAGAAAAGAAAGCTCGAAAATATATAAAAAATTGAAACAAAAGAACGAAGCAAATTTCTTGATTCGTGGAGTTTGGAAGGTCGTCTCGCCAGAGAAACCGTCAAGTAACTTATTATACGAAAAAAAAAACATAAGTATCTTTTACTTGTAAGAAAAGTACGAGATAATTCAAGGACCAAGAACCAATTTGTTCGCTGATAGGTGGATAAAAAATAAAAGTTCGAGGGACGAGGAAAAATTGCTGAGACGTAAGAAAGGCAATGACGAATCATTGAGAGATGTAGAAGTGAATTTCAAAGCAGGTGTGAAATTAAAAGAGAAGGAAAAAAATCTGATAATTGATGACGACTCCATTTAAGATTCGATCGGATATCATTAAATTTAATCAAGCTATCTCAAAAAAAACCGTCTAATCGTTAAGTATAAAATGTAGATAATTCGCCAAAGAAAAAAAAACATACTCATTACTTGCATTTAATGGAAAGGAATGAGAATCGAGAATTTTCCGACGTCGAAGCCGAAAATTTGTGTGGAATTCGACGTGCGACGTTAAAATGTGCAAAAAATTGAGGAAAAAAGAACGAAAAAAAAAACAAAGCAAAATTTAATGAGAAAGCACGAAAAGACTGGTAGTGGCAATTAAAAAACGTAAAGGTTTGAAAAACGATAAAAAATTAAATATAAAAGAAACGAAGTAATAAATTCGACGGTATGGAAGATTGGACACTTTTTGAAAAAATGTCTCCAAGTTGAAGCAAAAGCACGCTGAAAATATTTGGCTTTGACATCGGGCTTAACAGGAATTAAAAATATTGCAATTATAATAGACTCTTAATTTATTGAAAAAAAAGACAAGAATGTACCGTTGTAGTAAGAAATAACGATAAAATCCCAAGAATTTAGCATTTTTTGAAATTTGTATTATTGGAAAAAAATGTCCTCAAAATTACCTAAAAACCAAAAATAATCAATTCTTAAACTCTGAAAAAAATTAAATGTTAACATTCCAAAGATGCAAATTTCGTCGAAATTCTTTTGCGAGGATTAAGTTCAAATTTTCGATAGTCGAATAATAGAGATTTCGATGTTAGAAATGTGAACTTTGAGTGCAGTTTCATTGAAAAGTACATTCCCTTCACTTTTTTTTACATCCGTTTCATCACGTTTAATTGTAGCCTTAAGTCTAGTCATAATCTAAAAAAAAGTGAAAAAATACTGTATAATTATATTCCATTTTATATTACCTCGAATACTTACCTACGTGCGCTAGCTTTAGACTCCGAGATTTTCGAAAACGAACCCCACATCTTAAAAAATGTTTTTTCAATGCACCCCATGTTTATAAATCCATAAAAACTAACAAAAATTAAACAAACAAATTATTTGCACGAGACAAAACATAAACACTAATTTTTTAAAAATCACGCCTGAATTTTTTTCCAAAAAATCATCCTGTTAATTATTTTTAAAAAATCGAACACTAAAATTGTTTTCGAAAATCTGCGAAGGTATTAAATTGCCACGCTCGGGCGCTACCATTCTGTGATCCATTTCAAAGAAGAATAAAAAAGGGAAGAAAAGGAGTTGACTCACGCAGATACAAAGTGAAGCTCTTTTAACAATCTAATATTCTATAAATATACACATACACATAAGAAATGAAGAATAAAGAAAAAAATATATATACTATACATATATAAATATTGAATTGTAAGTATTTAAGGAATTTAACGAATCGAAGTATTATCTACAGGAAAAAATCTTTTTTCACTCTCTCGTATAATCGGACGCTTGGAAAAAATAAATCTTATAAATAAATTATATAAATATATTGTATGCATATCTTTGCAGGAATTTTCAAGTTTTCACCAATTTCTCTCTCATTTTTTTTCTACCACGCTTTTCCACGTTATGAATTTCGAGAATTTTATCACTGAGAGTTGCGTCAAAGTGCCTTTATCACTGATCGTTATTTTTTGCCAACTTTGTCCTTTATAACCAAGAATATATTAATAAAATGAAAGGCATTTTAATCTTCAGTTAGAAATTGAGCAAAATAAATTTTTCCAGATTAAACAATTTTCGAAAATTTCTCTAAAATAAAAAATGTATTAAATATTCAGAAAAAAATGTCGTCGTGAATAAAATAACCGAATCATTCAATATTTTATTTTTACCATCTTCAACAAAGGAATGTTTACAAATCGACGAATTCAGCATTGTATTTCTGTTGTTATTTTTACGAGATGAAAATTTAATTGTAAAGCAAGGAGAAAGTGAAAAATAACAAAATGCCATGATTTCTATTTCCTAAAAAAATGAAGGTTGCAATTACGGTGCAATGATAAAAAAGTGACCCACTACGGCGGGACTTGCGATCGAAAAATTGATCGAAGTTAAGATTCAACAGGCGGTTTCTCGCTTCGTTAAAAAAAAAAAATTATCGCTCGTCTCGTTTCCAAGACTCAAGCTTTTATCTCCTCGTTCGTATCTCGAGAGCTCTGGTTATGGGACATAAAGTAAAAAAAAAACGAGAAAAAGAAGTTTCAGGGAGATTAATCAATTTTGCAAAAATGTCAATGCGGAAATTTATTACCTCCTGAGTAATTAAATTTTTATTGATTGAGCAGACCATCTAATTTCTACGGCAAACTTTTCTACATTTTTTAAATAGCGATGAAAAATATATCTGACTTTATTTTTGACACTTCTGACTCCTGAGCACTGAACCAACTCTCTTCGATTTTTCGTCGCGTCAAAAAAGAAATTAAAATAAGAAAAATCGAAACGAAAATATAGTCAACGACGAGAAAACTTAACTACATAAATCATGAAAAAAAAATTACACGCCATTGATATAGAATGTTATAGAAAAAAAAAACTAAATGAGCATAGGTCATGAAAAAGCGATTTTAAGAATCGTAAGGAACAAATGTCCTTTGTTTTCGTTTCTCATTAGCTAAATTCGAGTCGCCAGATACTTGAAAAAATTTCCTTCAATTATAGAAATACAGCTTGTACACTCGTTGAAAACACGACGAACGTAAGATCGACATAAATGTCACATTGGAGTCGCAAAAAGAAAAATAAAATACGTAAAGTTTGTTGAACGAAATATGGATCGATGTAATTATTTGTGTATATATAATTTAACGACGCCATCTTTATTGCCATCGTTAATAAAAATAATATTAATATTAATAATAATATATAGTTGTACATTTAAAATTATGATTACTATTATTGCTATTATTTATTTATTAAAACTACGACTATCATCACTGTAACGATAAATAAGCTTTCTTATCGCATTTCTCTATTATACCACGTATATACATTTGACGCACGAATTTTCGAGAATAAAACTTTATGAAGCGCTCTGTAAAATTTGTAATTTCGTTGGTGAACAATTTTTTTTATCCTAACGTTAAATCCTTATCCTTATCTTCTGGTATTTTACTAATGTCGTGGATTTGCATTTTTTATAATTCAAAGCTCGAAACTTGGTCGATAGAAAGTTTATTCGGAAAGTTTAGAGCTTGTGTTTTCAAAGGTCGATTCAAAATTGAGCAAAGTAACTAAAACGTATAAATTAATCAAAAATAAATTTCCAAAATATTTGCAATAATTTTTTTATAATAATAATAAAAGATTATTTTATCAAAATCCTAATTTTATTTCATTGAAAAATGGTATATTGATCCTATACAAATTGGACTTGTTCAATAATTGAGACATCTACCTCACGATGTAAAAAAAAAAGATTCAAATATTTTTCGTTTCCCGGGCTTCGTATTTTCATTTCTCGTTTGTGAAGAGAAAATACCATCTGTGCACCCCTCAAGCCTGGGCTGAAAATATCTTCAGAGTCTCTTCAATTTTCTCGAAGGGTATAAGTCCCGTCAACGGCGCACTTGCCTCGGGGGATGATTGGATATCGAATTTCTCACGAAAACACTGTAGAGAATTGTTTATCCGTCTCATGGGTTAAGCCCTCCCTCGTCCAAGGAAAGGTTACCTTCATTTTTTATTCGACGTATATATTTTTTATGTACGCGTGCATGTAACTGGGTTAAATCCACCTCGGTCTCGTTCGAGCCTCAAGAAACTAAACGAGCCGATAGACAGAGAGAGGGAAGGAAAGAGAACGAAGAGGAATTCTTTCAAGAGAATCGCGAGTACTTGCAAGATCACATAAATCGAGTCTGGAGAAACCGACAATACGATTATCATACGAAATGCCGAAGTAAATTTCCAGTGGCACGGCATATCGTTATTGCGTGACTGTGTTGCGAAGTAGAGAAACTATTTTTTAAGAATATAAACAAAATTTAATGATTAAGGTTAAATTCAGGGAAAATTAAATTTTTTTGAAAATTGACAGAATTTTTAAAAAATTCTATAAAAAGAAATTCAAAAGTTCTTTCATTTAGTTAGCACTTTAGGTTTCGGTACAGTTGTCATAAAATTATAAAATTATTAAAAAATAAATGTAAAAAATATTTTTTTCGCGCTGTTCATTATATTTTCCTTTCTTTTTAAATCTTTCTAGAGACACGATCTTATAAGTCTTACCTACTCAGAGTATCGAAGGGAAAAAAGCGAAGAAACCTTATTTCACCTCAGAGTGTGTCGCGGATAAACTTTTTCTCTTTATAATAAAGTTGTTCGATGGACATTCACGCATAGCTCTGGAAGAATTATTCCCCTCTCCGAGGTCTGTGTTTTTATTCGAAGTGCGCTTTTGCAACGGCGCAATGCACTTTCATCTCCGGCCCGCGAGGTTCCTGAACCATACGCGAGACGCTGTGAACTTTGGTGACCTCGGATGACCCCGAACCGGTCGATACGTCACTACAAACCCAGCCAGTGCCCGGAACTCGTCCCTTCCAACTCGTCCCCCTCTCTCGCCCTTTCTATCCCTCGAATCCCTCACAGCCTCGTCGAGCTTTCCCTGCTGTTTTCTTCGATGGAAAACTCCACATTGGAACAGCTTAATGGCCTTACTGACAATCCCCATGCAAGAAAACGTATGAGCTTCGCGGAGGATAGCGCGAGCTTCGGCTCACGAGCCGAGGAACATAAATTATCCTGTATGAATATTTTAGAGTGATGACATCGTTGGTGGACAAAATTTTAGGGAAAAGTATCAAATAAAAAAAATATGAATTTTTGTTCGAGAGGTTTATGAAATTTTTAGAATTAATTCTGTCGACTTTGGGAAGTGAGGCGAGTGCAGACTGAATGATTTAGCCATCAACGCCAGGTCCAAATTGCTGGATACGGAGCTGAAATTTTGAAAGCTCGCGTGGAATATTCGATAAAAAATTTTTTTTGGGATTTTATAAACTCAAAAATTAAAGATTGAAATTAAATAAAAATCTACGTTCGAAATATTTTCAATTCTTGAAATAATTAAAAATAATATACGAGGCGTGAATGATCGAATGATCGTGATTTGCGTTCTTATTCAAGTTTGGAAATGTAAAACTTGTTTCCTATTTTCTCATCGTTAAAACAATAAAAACAACCTCGTTATTTTATAATTTCTTCACCGAGCGTGCCAGTGCGATATCCGCTTTTGTTTATTTTTAACAAATTTCCGCGGACCAGGGAATCGCAACTTTCTTTCGCTGAGGAAGGAAAATCCTTGGGAAGGCAAAAAGTTTGCGAGCAAGAGCTCACGGGTTTCGATCCTTGGATTAAGAGCGCCGCGATATTTAATGCACGAGCGCTTTTTTTTTAATTTGAAAGTCAAAGCTCGCCAAGTGATGCGTCTTAAATAATTCATGTTTCATTATTTGAGCTGTATTAAAATTTCCTCGTTTCTGACTTTCGCATTAAAATCGGAAAAAAATATAACAAAATATTCTCACATTTGTTTATAATTTTTATACATCACATAAAAATATAACAAGCAATAAATTTCCTATAAAAATCAAAATACAAAATTCTATTTAAATAAAATTTTTAAAAATGAAAAAATGTATTTAATCAACTTGCAATTATTATTCTGACACAATATTTTATTGATTATAATCAGAGAAGTGTTGTAAAATTGAAATACAGTTATTGCGTTTGCGTTTCATGGAACTTGGAGGTTTGATATTGCGAGCTCGGTTGCCATGGGTATAGTCATGCGAATTATTATTTAGCCCTCGGGGACGTTCGTCTAGTTCATGGTACGGTGAGCCACAGCCTCGAATCCAAGCTTTTGGTATCAAGAAATTTCCCTCCGTCAAATCCGGCCTACTCATTTCAACGTCAAAACACAGACTGATCGCCACCCCCGATTGGCACACGTCAAATAAGATAATACGCGGTGTAGCTTGCGTCAAATTAACCCTGTATTTGGACGCCTTTATTGTCGCCGGATTGATATATTCATCAATTGTGACAGTGAGCTTGAATAGAGTGAAAACGGAAAATTGAAAAAAAAATCAACTTCCTGATTTAATATAAATCCAATTTATTCATAATCTAAAAATTTAACGTGAAAAAAATGCAGCGTAGGAAAATTGAAATTCCATGTAATGTAAAATAGGACTGAAAAATCATTTTTTTAAAATGGATTTTGAAAGCATGAAAAAATTATAATCGATAATGATAATGTCAAAAAAAAGAATAATGAATGAATGAGATTGTATGTGATAACAATAGCGTCAAAAAATGAGTAACGAAAAAAAAAATTTAATTGATATCGATAACATCTCAACAATGAATGATGACGTGAAGAATTTTCTCCCTTACGAGAAATGTTATCGCTGTATTTTTTTTAATTATATTTATATCGATATTTTCTAGTATTTTATTTTTCATTGTTAGATTTCATTTCGATAATATTATATTCTGAAGGTGACGTTGACAAAATGTGGAAACTGGATTCGCAGGAAAATGATCGGAGCGATGCCAGCTGTGGCCGTGCGCCACGAGCGGAGGAGACAGGAGAAAAGGCTGAAACGTCCGAGCCAGCTTTACCTCGGCGGGCAATGGATGCCGCCCCCTCAGGGTTCGCCACCGACCCCGAGCCCCCACGGTCACAACAGCCACCTCGATCCAATGCCAGAGCTCTATCTTTGCGGCAAAGTGAGTGCAAAATATACAGATATGGGCACCAGGTGTTCGAGAGACGAGTAAAGACGACTACCCGAGAATATGGACCCATTAGCCTCCAAAGTAAAACGTTAATTATGCAGCCGAGAAACCAGAGACCGACGCGAATGAACTGAAACGAGGCGAAAAAGTATTTTCAAGGAAAATAAGTTTTTCGACCCTAAAGAAATGAGATCAATTCAATTTATTTAATAATTTTAAAAGAAACTTAAATTATGTTTAATTTTGGCTTTCGTTGTATTTTATTTTTGACATTTTTGAAATTTGATTTTTGACGTCGATTTTACTTTTACGATGAATTTTCTTAATTTGATTTATAATAAATTTTCTATAAATAAAAACAGATTTTTTAAAATCATTTTATTTTTTGTATAAATGTCAAAGGGTCGATTAAAATTCGTGTATAAAATTATGAGAATTTTATTCATGAATTTTCCAGAAGTATTTTAATGGGCATTAAATTCGACGAATATTTTCAAAGGAGAATTTATTCCCATAATCTTGTCACAGAATTTGATGTAGGAACTTTTGCAGATATCCGGATTACACGCGGTGGTGGTCTGTTTGTTGCTGGGAGCGGTCGTCCTGGTGGTTGGACTGGTCCAGTTAGCTCCGGGAGCAACGACCACCGACCACAGGCTCGCGTTACTCATCGCAGGCGCCACTCTACTTCTATTGGGTAAGATTATACGAGGAAGCTCTCACATATTTTCCTTTCCTGCACATGAGATCAGGCAATAAAAAACGCACCAAAGTTTTTGACCTAATTCCAAATAGTATTTCTAATAATATTCTTCCACAAAAATTGCAGTAAAAATTACAGTATTCCTAAAGTCAACTGATAAAAAAATTCAACACAAAGTCTAATGATAATGAAGTTTGTAATTTTGCCATTATAAAATTTTTTATTAATTATATTCATTTTTTCATTTATGAAATAATTTTTTAATTATTATATTTAATACAATTATTCAATATTTTTATGTTCATAATTTATATTTATATATTTTCTAGGCATAATCCTGGCAGGAGTAAGATGTTACGTATTGCACTGCATGCCATTGCCAACGGAGTCACCTATAGCGACGCCGCTGCCACCCCCAGCGAGCGAGCAACCACCGGTGACTCGAGGAACTCTGGACCTTTTGGTCGGACATCAAAACCAACCGGAAACCGATGCTCTCATGCAGACCGAACATCATCAACCGCTGCATCATCACTCCCACCACCATCACCATCACCAGCACAATCATCATCACGGAAATCACAAAAAGAAGCGCAGCTCTCAAGGTTCTCACTCCGAAGAAGCCTAAATTTCGATATTGTAAAAAATTATTATTAAATTCATTAAATTATTAAATTCACGAAAATATGGAAACCAAATCACGAAATGA
The DNA here is from genome assembly GCA_030522605.1 of Cremastinae sp. B BG-2022a. Lineage (NCBI taxonomy): Eukaryota > Metazoa > Arthropoda > Insecta > Hymenoptera > Ichneumonidae > Cremastinae sp. B BG-2022a. The sequence goes on along the minus strand of JAPYYX010000715.1, from coordinate 9,495 downwards.
TCTTTAAAATACATAAAAATATGAGAGGATCCATGAGAAAATATTATGAAATTTATAAGAAAATCACCAAAGTCGTTGGAAAAAGTAATGAAAATGCAAATTCACGCGAGGTCAAACGATTCACCCAAGTATACAACAAAAATTCGTTATTAAAAAATCAATTACTATATCGATTGAATAATGCTTTGAAGTATTAAATTAATTGAAATGTTTATGTATTCTGATGAATTTTTTTATGATGGATTTTAAAACAATTCTCATAAGAGTATTAACAATAAAATGCATAAAAAGATTATAACTCACACTGATAACGTCAAAGGAACGAGTAATGACGTTGAGGGTTTTCTCATTTATGGAAAATATTTCCACTGTTCCACACGAAAAAAGAGAAAATTCGAAAAACAAAGAGCGAATGATAAATAATTTTCGATCAAAATTTATTTCTCTTTGGGCACCAATTTTTCAAACGAAACCAAATTTATTTGCGAATAAAATAAAAGAGCGAGAAAAGAGAAAAAAAGAATATAAAGTAGAGAATTGACGAGAACTCGACGAGAGATGCAATTTAAAAAAATATACATACAAGAACGTGAATGGACGATTGAAGATTGAAGAACATTTTTGGTGAACCTTCGTTGAATTTTTCATCGTTGAAACGAAATTATTTTTCTGTCAAGTTCATTTTTCTACCGAAAGCTAAAGAGAAACATTGCGTTCCAACGATCTGCAATTTTTTTTATTCAAGTATAAATGCTTTATTGAAAAAAAAGAATGCAAGAAAAATGATTTCCTTTCAAAGATGAGAAATTTGACGATTTTCAACTACTCTAGAAAAGTGAAAACAGGTTTCGCAGATCTGTTTGCATTATACTTGATCCTTTTATCTTTTATAACTTTCTATCTATGTACTATACATATATTTAAAAAGTATACACGTAAATTACATTATACATAAATTAATATACAAATAATATATATAAATATGAATATAAATATATTGTGTATGTTGTAATCGCGTGAATATAAGTACTCGTAATTATTTTTTCGTGCAAGCCAGTAAATCAAAGCGGGTTTTTCCAAGTAACGGATTTACAATTCTTAAGTTTCTACGAGTCTTTCGTCCAGCGTTCTTTGAAAATTTTCAAAAACGAGAATTAACACAGACGAAGAAAGAAAGTGCGATAAAAAATAATGCGACAAGAAGCGAGACAAATATATGAAAGAAAGAAAAGCGAAAATTGACAAGAAACGAAAAATAATTCTCGTGCGATGAGACAAAAAATGAAACGCCTTCCACGTGAACAAAATATAAATATACGTACGTTTTACAATTTAAGAACCCATCGTACTTTTTTTCTTTTATACTGCCGAGCGAAAAAGTAAATGCACGAGACGATGAGAGAGCGCGAGGATATTCATGATTTCCAAGCAATGAACTGTAATAACTCTACGGGGCATTGAAACATGGGAAAAAGGAGAGACTTGTCCGTAATGAGAAGCAAAAATTAAAATAAAAATCAAATATACCAGCATCACGCATCTCGGTCTCGTAATTTTTTTCGACTTTATCGTTTGAATCTTGCGACAATTCGCGTGTGAAGAAACGAAAGTTGACGATAAAATACGGAAAAAACATACAAAAAATGCACCAAAAAAATAATTCAATCTCAGCAACGACAATTCGTCATTTTAACATGCTATCACGAAAACGATAAACAAAACCATGTACGAAAGAGAGAAAAAAACGAGTTGACGTTTTCATACGGTCATCACCATTTTCTTTGACTATATCTAAAAAAAAATCTTCAAGTACTTTCAAGTAATTTACTGACGCACCGAATATGCGTTAATTATATGTGTCTTTCGAGTTAACGATCTATTTACACGAGAAGAGTTATAAAGAACATGAACAAATTATTGAAAAAAATTTAATGTATACATATTATATATATATAAATTATATATACATAAATAAGAAACAAAAAATATTTATATTAAGAAATTATAATTAAGAACAAGTCTCTGAGCCAGCGTGTCGTAAAAAATGGTGTTAAAAATAGTTGTTGAAGCGTTGAAACAAAGTTGAATGGGAAAATGGTATATCGAGACACAAACGTTCGACTACCGTTGGGGTCCACTTAAAATTACTGTCTACATGAAGTTTAAGAAGCAGAAAAAATCATTCAGAAGTTTCGAGACCAAAATGAAGACAAATTTATATAAATCATAATATGGAGTCCAAAATAAGTGAAAAATCGTTTGAATTTGAAGAATATTTTTATCAATATTGAATAAGTGAAAGCCAATTCTGTCGATTTTTGTTATTAAGTTTTAACGAATTTAAATTGTTATTTCGAACAATCGAAAAATAAATTCTTTAACATTTTGGTCTCGTTGCTTCGTAAGATAATTTACAAATAAGTGCAGGATGGTCAAAAAACTTGAGAAATACTCGATTCTCGTTTTTGACCGTGCTATTCGGTGATATACATAAAAATATAAAATATAAACACACGAAAATGTATTTATAAAAAATAGCAATGAAAAATTGTGTCTTTATGCACTGTAAACTTGGCGTTGAGCGTGTCCAACTTTGGCACACTTGACGATAAAAAATATATGTTTTAATGATAACGAGTAGAATATTCGACGATCAGTTGCGAGGGAACAAATATTGGTTTCCGATCGTTCCCCGAGTCTTGCGACAAAAAAATATGAGCGCAGGGGGATAAAAACTTCGGTGTATAAAAAATTATCCAAGCTTGCCATTGCCGCTGGGCGAACGTTTTTGTACTGCTACTCTACAATTTTTATTTTTACTGAAACAAAAAGAAACGAATAGTCTGGAAAAGAGTCTGGAATTGTCCCTTGAATCTTGTCGTATCGTAAATCTCTGATTAATAGAATATTCAAAACTTATTCAAAGAAATTTTAAAAACATATACCGGGTGGTCCAGAATTATACGTCGATAAAATGAATAGACAGATTCGTGAGAAAGTTTCGAGACGAAAAATATTTTTGGGATACCCGGTGTATGGCTATATATTATAAATATATGAATAATATTGCTCAGTATTCGCGTACGTCCTTGCCTCACGAGAGAAAGTACGATTTTCCCTTCGTGAAGAAACGAGAAGTGTATTTTGTCTCGTGAGGACCCGAGCATAAACGTGGCCTCTGTCTTTCAAGTAAAAAATGAAAATGAACAAAAAAAAATGATGAAAAAAGCACAGGAACGCAAAATCGATCGCTAAGAAGCATCAATTGCCATTTGTGAATACACCTCTTACCTCTGACGCGTAATTTATGATAATCTAACATAAACGATATGTGTATAAAAAACAAATATTCACTCATCGATGCTACGTACAGGGAGTCAAGAAATTTTAAGACGAAAATGTTCAGAAGTCTCATGGTGCAAAGAAACATTTTACGCGAAAATTTTATGGTGCGAAAATCTTTTTTAAAAATTGATTTCATTGTAATGAGTATTATCGAAAAATTGTTCCTTTTTGAAAACTTTTGTCTTCCAACGTTCATTGTGAAAATCACAAATGTTTTAATCAGTTTTGAATACTTTTTATAAATACGGATAAGTTTTTCATTGGAAATGTTAATTTCTTGTTGTTTGAAAAATCATTGATGTTCGATGCACTTTCGTAAAAATAGTTTGAAAAAAATTAATTTCGTCTTGCGAAAAAGACTGACGTGAAAACGGGTCTCCGAATTTTTTCCAATGTCAAAGTATTCCAGATCAACGTTTACAATTTTAAAGAAATAATATAAAACACAAGAAAGAAGAAAGTGTAGAAAATCGGGTACCCTGTACGCATAAAAATAAGTATGAAATATCGTAAAATAATGGATATCTTAAAAGGATCAAAGATGAAAAAGAAATACGAAGGAAAATGAATCTCGTATCCAAATCTCGATTATAGCGGATTTTGTAGATTATCGAATAGATATTAAGCCGATAATTAATTTTAAGGTGATTGGAATAATTAAGTGTGTTCGTCGTGGGAATTAGTTGATCTCGTAGCGTCTAAAAGTTTTATTTTTTATATGTGTAACCAGACACGCACACACGATTTTTCGCGTGATACGCTTTCGTACGATCTTTCGAAGCGAAAAACGATGGAGGAAGAGAAAAGAGCAATATTGAGTGGGAATTTAGGAAACAAAAAGTGAAAGAAAAAAGATCATCGAAAAAAATTCCAGGATGAATTGAAGATATTAGTAAATGATAATTAAATAATAAATTTTAATTCTTAAAAAAAGTGCTAGCCAAAACATTAAATTCATTTCTGTGAAATTTCGGTGAAAGGATTTTTTTTATTAATGACAGAATGATTTTTAATTATCACAACATTTTTTTCCTTGAATATCTACAATTCATCCTAAATTTTGAAGTAGTTATCGCGCATACTCCAAATGTTTCATTTTTGAACTTTTATTCGTGATAAATTATAAAACATTGAAACCTGATATTCAACGATGTTTTGTATTAAGTCATTGAAATGCGTTTTTTGACATATTAATTACTGCTGCGAATTTTAACACGACGAAGTACCTCTGATCAGATTTGCTTTAAAAATATGCATCAAATCTTTATAGTTGTTAAATTTTCATATTTTACATCACTAATTGTATGCAATAACTGCTCCATAACATAATGAATAAAATTCGACAAAAGTTCTCGTGTCCGTTCGTAACAAGAGATGAAAATGAAAAATATAACACGAGGAAAAAAGAAAAAAATTACAAAGAGGATAAAAGCAGTGGAATGCGAAGATTAAAATTAAATTTACGTGAATTTTCTCCCAACGCGTTAAGCCAACTTCCGGTATGATATTTTTTTATACGAAATATGTAATATTTTATCGCACGACGCACAGATTATTTAATAATTTGTCATTCGTCTGTCTTGATGAAATCTGAGAATGATAACAAGAGAGATAGGGAGGAGAGGGATTGAGAAAAATATTTAAGTACGAGCGAGGATCTTGCGATTCGAATTAAACGAAAACGCAGAGAAAAAAATGATGAGAGAGGAATTAAAATAAATGAGAAGAAAAAATATATGATTATGTAATCCATGTGTGTGATTCTCTCGAAACAAAGGAAAAATGAAACAAAATAAAGGAAAGAACTCTAACGCTATTGTACCTTTCAGAGTTTAATAAAAACGTTTTCACTAACAGAAAAAAATCTTTCATTATTTCACAATATTCAACAAATAATTAAAGTATCCTAAATAAATAAAATTATATTAACTCGTATTTAATAATCCAAGGCAATTAATTTTATTTTTATTTTTAAAAATAATACTAAAAATAGTAAATACGAAAAAAATGTTAAGCGTCCTCTTTGATGAGTACAAAAATTGGAAGAATTTTCTTAACTCGTAATTCCGTCGAGAAAATATGCAAATTCTTATCGTACGCAGCGAAACGAGAGTCAACTTTTTGAAGAGCTTTCGTGCGCCCACTCGCACGTGTTTAACCTCGAGCCCGCCCACGCTCCTGAAATGAGTCACGGAAATTTCGACTCGAGAGTACACATGTTGCCCGAAAATTGACAGCATGTACAATCAGGAGAATCCTTCGTTACCGAAAATTGATATAAACCGCTCCAATAAAAATATTGCATTCGCAGCCTACTATTTTCCTTTCATGTGTCGATAAACAAGAAAATCGTCATATTCAACAGGCCTGCTCACATTTTTTTTTACCTACACGAGATAAAAATGAGCTTGCGATCACTTGCAAGCTATAATACTATAAAATTGATATATTAAATATTATTAATATTTCATTTTATTTATAACAATTATTTCACTGTGTAATTAATGATTTTTTTCATTGAGGGAAATATTTTCATGGAAATTGCTGATAAAAATCCAGATTCCGTTTGCATGTAAAAGCGCGCATGAGAGCTTTGATAAAATTTGATGATTTTGGAATGATTTCGAAAGTGAAATTTGTATTTTTTCTACGGAATGGAAAATCAAATTTGCGAATAATCGAAAGCTATGAATTTTGTGGAAAATTCGCAAAATACGGTGACTGTACGGCTTCCTCGGAAATGTAAAGAGAGATTGAATCATCCCTTTTCGGGAACACACAGGATATCGTCATCCATATAAACAACGAATTTCCAGAGAGAAATATTTTCATGGAAATAGCTAAGAAAAATCCAAACCTTATTCATATACGAAACCTCGATCGGAGCTTTAAAAAAAAATTCGATGAATCGATCAAAATGTCTAAAAAGTGAGCAAAATTGAAGTAAATTGTTAATTTTTTAAAAATGGAAAAATTCTCTTTTATCGATTAAAATTTTATTCTTCAGTCCCTTAAATTTAAAAACTAGGATGAAATGTAAACCTCAACAATTTGATGACGAATCCCTACAGTTCAATGAATTTCAGCTTTAAATTCAATCAATAAATTAAAAATCAATAAATTGCAAGAATTTTCGGGTTATCTCGAATCGAAAAAAAAAATTAATGGATTTTTGAAGGGGACTGTCTCGCTTTGGGGTCGCCGGAGGTAGGAGAACGCAGAAGGGAGGGTTTATCGACCAGAGCAAGAAGGAAACCCGCGCGGGAAGCTCTCAGTATTTGCGGGACCACCACCCCGTCAAAGTGAGCTCTCACGAGACGGGAAAGTCTCTCGATCTGCCACTCGGTTTTCGAAAACACAGTCTTCGCAGTCTGGAATTCATCCCGAGCGAGGAATCATTCACAAAATCAAGAAACAACAAAAATTAAGTGCGCAATTAACTCCTGTGAACGCCAAACTCGCTAAGGAACAAATACAAAAATATCAAGTGAGTGAAAATTTATAAAAAAATATCCAAAAAAATAATCTAAAAAAATTGTCTCTTAAAATGTTTTTTATATAAAATTTCGGCTTTTTTTACTAAATATCATCATTATGCATATGCGAAATTTCTTTCAAAATCATCAACAATTTAATTTTAGAATAATTACAAAATTTTTTTCATTCTATTTATTTTTATTTTAATGAATTTTTCTTTATTTATTTTTGCCCTCTATTTTCATTTCACGCTCTGTTTTTTTTGGTCTCTTAACGAGTATTATTTGGGGATTTAACGAGTCTCGTTTTTTTCTTTCGCAACAGTGTGAAAACACTTTCCGTGAAAAGCTCTCAGCTAAAAGCCTATATCAACTGGCACCTCCTCGACTAAATTCCTCGAGGTTTGTAAATATCTATGTATGATTTCAACCCCGTGCGAGTGCTGTGTACACATACGCGTTTTTTTCCACTTTCCGAGCATCCCCGCATTTCATTCACAAGACCTTTTACACTCCCCCAGACACTTGCAATTTTCGCGAGCAGCGAAATGAACCGAGAGAACAAGGAAAAAGGTACTCACGGCCTTTACTGTTTCCTACCTCTCGCTTTTCTCTTTCATTCGAAAAGTAATCATTTTTATCGATGTTACTCTTGCTTTTATTTCCTCCGAGTTAATTGAACTCGATCATTAAGAGCATAAATTTAATGGATTTTACGAGATAGATTTTTTTGTATTTTTTTTGCAACACAAAATTATTATTTACAAATAAAAATATTGGATTAATTATTAAATCATTTTTTCATATTAAAAAGATAATTAAAAGTAGAATTTAGCTATTGAAGATTTTTGTGTAAAATATATTAATTAATATGATATTAAGAATCGAAATTTTTCATTGCGCATTCGATGCACTTTTGCGGAAGTATGAAAAAGTCAGATAAAAAAGAATATGAGAAAGGTCGTCACTATGTGGACTGCATTAAAAAAAAGTTCTGTGGTAAAGCAAAAGTTCGTCGGACGTTCGGTTCTGTTATCCTGCGGAACACATAAAAGCTTTTGCACAGCCAAGGCCATAAATATCGAGGGCTTTGGCACTCCACTTGAAAGCGACAAGTCATCGATATACCGATATATTGACGAGCGAATGCGAAAGAAAATAAAAAGAGTTCTCGTGTCATATGAAAACGAAAAAAAAGCTCGTGGAGCCTTTTGACAGAAAAATCTCTAAAGCATAAGTTTTTCTTTAATACCTTAGAATAAAGAAGATATTTAAAAAATCTTTACCGACCATTTTTTTACAAAAATGAAAAAAATAAAATTCTGAACTCTTACAATACGTTGAAAAAAAAAATATTTAAAAAATGTTCCCTGTTGCAAAGTTTGCTTACACGTTTCGTCATCGCGTCAAAAGTGATAAAAACGCACAAATTAAACTGGGTCACCTCTCCTCGTTTCAATTTTGACTGAAGGAAATTTACTCGCGAATTTCTGGCTCGATGCAAGCTGCATCCGGTGGTAAATGTTTCGAATTCGAAGTGCACAATGGCCCCGGAGTGCACCGACCCCTTTCGACGGCGATTGTATCCAGTCAAAATATATAAATACACATTGATATTACGTTTCTCGATCCTTATGTACTACATTCACGATATACACGAAGAGAAATAAGAAAAGAATCGAGCACTGGAAGTCTGCCAACCAAAGTTACGACTGCATTTGGTGCATCGGGCTTCTAAGGAAGTCAACGAACGAGAAATCCTTTCGTGCGAAGACCTTTTCGACGACTCGTTAAAATACGCGTAACCTGCATTCCCTTGGCCTCTTTACACCAAAACCAATCTTCATATTAAAAAAAACAAGAAAAAAGCGAAAAATTTAAAAAGAATGCGACAGAAATAAAAAACGATGATAAAGTATATAATTTTTCAATTTTTCATCCGTTGTCTTTGGTCTCTTTACCAAAACTAATTTTTATATTAAAAAACAAAAGAGCGAATAATTAAACAAAATATAAAAGAGATAAAAAAATTATGATTAATTTGATTTGGCATTATTTAGATTTGTTATGAAATAAATTATTAAACGCGTTAGGCATAAATTGATTTTTTATTTTTTAATATTTTATTTATTTCGACGTATGTTTAGTTGCTCATATTTTTCGGGAGTTTATATTATAACGGGATTTCGTAATCTCCGCTTTCTTCGATCGCATTTAAAAAACGTGCAGCAACGAATATTAGCGCAAACCAGGTCGCGAGCAATTTCCACTCGAATCTCAACAAGTTCGACGTTGGCTTTCAGTTGCACAGGAAAATGCAGAAATAGGAGCTCCGAGAGAGAGAACAATAAGTGACGATGTCAAAGAAGAGATATTCTCGAGAGAGTTACACCACGAATGTGATGATTCCGAGCTCGAATGAGTAAATTATTTGTACGAGGAGAAACAGAAAAGAACTACGACTTTAAAATATTCGTATCTGTTTGAATAAGAACTTTGAAAATTTTAATAATTTTCATTTTCCATCACGAATGAATAAATTATGCACTCCTTAAGGATGTATGTACCAAAATCGTGGTAGTTAAACTTTTAGCGAATTTAAAATCTACTATAGAATTTATCATCCTGAATCGATTGAAAAAAGAAAAAAGTAGGGTTACCGATCATTTTGAAG